>SSNS01001220.1:0-25835 GCA_006937985.1 Aphyosemion australe
TAGAGCACAATATCCTACTAACCAAACTATATAAATATGGCATAAGAGGAACAGCTTATAACTGGTTAAAGAGTTACCTAACAGAAAGGAAACAATACACAGAAATACATAATGTAAAATCAACAACAAAACTAGTGTCCTGTGGGGTTCCACAAGGTTCAGTATTGGGACCCAAGTTATTTACACTTTACACTTTATGACATCGCCAAAGTAACCAACAAATTGAACTACCTTCTCTTTGCAGATGATACAAATATGTACATTACTGGGAAAGACTTGAGACAGCTTTTAAACACGGTTGGAAAAGAACTGGAAAAACTAAAGACCTGGTTCGATGGTAACAAATTATCATTAAATCTAAGTAAAACTAAGTACACTATATTTGGAAAACAAAAACAAAAGGGTCTTTCAAAATTATTAATAAATGGAAAAGAAATTGAAAGAGTAAATGAAAATAAATTTCTGGGTGTTACAATAGATTCGAAGCTAAGCTGGAAACCGCACATAGGAAATGTTAAAACTAAAATGTCGAAAACTATTGCAGTATTAAATAAAACGAAAGATATTTTAAATAGGAAATCATTACTACTTTTATACCAAACATTAGTACTTCCACATATGACGTACTGTTTGGAGGTTTGGGGAAACACTTACAAAACTCATACAAAACCCATAGTTTTATTACAGAAAAGAGCAATAAGAATAATAACTAACTCTGATTACCACGCACCAACACACCCCCTGTTTGTAAAACTAAATATGCTTAAATGTACAGACCTGGTCAAATTACAAACTGCACAAGTACTTTTTAAAGTATATAATAAAATAATTCCGGATTTTGTCCAGATGCTGTTCAAGATCAAAGAGACAAAGTATGAACTAAGAGGGGAGGGACAATTTATACAACAAAAAGTTAGAACAAATGTCAGGAGTCAGAGCTGTTCAGTAGAAGGAGTAAGAATATGGAATAACATAGACATTGGAATCAGGGCATGTAATACAGTTAAATCATTTAAAAAAATGTATGTCAAAAAAATTAGGACTAATTACTATAATGATTGTATGTGATCCAGTGTATTCAAAGTTGTGGATGAAAATGTTAAGGCTAATATGCACTTAAAAGTATTCTGATTTATAGAAAATGACTGTTTATAGTAATCATTGATTTTCGTATGGTTACTGGTAGTTTTTTTTTTTTTGATGACTTATTTTGTCGTTTATTGTTAACATTTTTACTACAATTAATAATTTTCGATTTTACTTTTAAATTTTCTTAATAAATTTTTCCCCATTTCTATTATTTATTTTTCTATTATTTAAAAAAAAAGAAAATCTGATCACGTAATAAGGGTAGGCATAAAAAGCTAGGCTTCAGCCTACACCTTTTGGTTATTCTACTTGTAATTATTGTATTGTGTTTTCTTTTCTTTTTCTATCTTTAAAAATAACCAAATAAACGTTGATTGATTGATTGATTTTGGACACGTCTGCCCATGTAATTTCCTACTGAGTTACAATCAATCAGCATGAGTTAACCAAAAGTCCCTCAGCAACTCCACCGGGCCATTCCTAGTACCTACTCCTGATCAGGTACTCAGAAAGTTCCTGAAAATGTCCCGGAAAACAGTCGTTCGGCCGGCCCGGTCAAGTGGAGACGAGCACAAATCTACCCTGAAGTGTACACTCTGTGAAACCTACAAGCTAGCCTGGATGTCAGGGTCATTGTGAGTTCTGGATTTATTTTGGGAGGTTTCAGGGGTGATGGTGGTGGAGCAAACTGTTGGTGTCACACAAAAGCAGTCTGATTAAATCATGTTTGGATTCTAAATAAGTTCTTCATTTAGTACAAAATGATACTTAATTGTGAAAATTTAGCAGAATTTCTAATACTTAAAAAGTTTAAACAAACGTATTACAAGACAAACACTTGTGGATAGTGAAGGACCTGTTCCAACGATTTATACAGTCATTACAAACCAACAGTACAAGTGTTAGATAAATAATTACAAAAGCCATTTTGTAAGTGTTAGATAAATAATTACAAAAGCCATTTTCCCATGTTTGACCCACATGTTAAATTTAATAAACAGATAAATGAAATAAGTAGACTTAAAGGGATATGTACTTTGGTAAACTTTATGTACCTTGTACAGACCATGGAATTACAAACAACAAAGTCCCCAGCAGCAAATGTAGCCCATCTAGGGAGATTTCCTTTGATCTCTATGTAAATAATTGTAATCTTTGTAAAATAATGCTTGAATGAACTCAGTGACATTTTACCAGTTGGCACTTTTTCTGTGTCTCACAGGCGATGTGAACCTATGATGAAAACAGACCTCCCATCTTTTTCGGTGGGACAGCGTGCGCAATTGGTGGCTTCCAAATACTATTTTGCTACTTTTACTTACCCACTGTGTATATGTATGTATATGTATATATATATATATATATATATATATATATATATACATATACATACATATACACAGTGGGTAAGTAAAAGTAGCAAAATAGTATTTGGAAGCCACCAATTGCGTATATATATATATATATATATATATATATATATATATATATATATATATTCTCATGAATCATCTCTGAAATATATAATCCTGGAAAAACTTCATCCAATCATTGTGAAGTCCTGTTCTTCCTGATTCACAAACAAACTGACCTCTGACCATCCCTCACCCCGTGTGCACAAATCACTTGTTCTCAGCTCAGAGCAGCTGAACTGGAAGTGAAGCCAGAGCCGGGTTACCTAGTGTCACAGATGGAATGTTCTCTTCTGTTTGTGTTTACAAATCCTCATTTAAGGAGTTGTTTTACATGTTCTGTTTAGAGTCTGGTTCTGTTCTTGTCGGGAATTGTTTGAGTGATGGACTTGTTGGTGAACGCAGCTCAGTCTCGCTCCCAGCTAGTGCGGGCTTGTGTGTGTGTGAGTGTGCGTGTGTGTGTGTTTGTGTGTGTGTGTGTGTGCACGCATGTGCGTGTGTGTGTGCATACGCGTGTGTGTGCATTTGCGTGTGCGTGCGTGTGTGCATGCGTGTGCATGTGTGTGCGCGCGTGTGTGTGTGCATATGTGTGTGTGCGTGCGTGTGTGCGCACATGTGCGTGTGCGTGCGAGTGTGTGTGCGCGTGCGAGTGTGTGTGTGTGTGCGTGCGAGTGTGTGTGTCCCAGTTTAGAAAACATTTGAATTGATTTTTCTAGACCCCTGGTTGCTGGGATGCCTCCATCATGAGAGGGAATAGGCACTTCTCTACTCCTCTCTAAAATCCCTCAAGAGGAACCAGTTTATAAAACAAAGAGGGAAATCAATCCATTTCTTTGGCTACTTTCAAAGCAGTGCTTAGCATCACAGCGTGCTAGCCTGAGGTGAACTTCCCAGAGTGTATTATGATGTTGCTTCATTGCCCTGCTCACATGCACAAGCTGTTCTAAACCCATTTGAAGTGAAACACAGGATTTTAACAACTATCAGCACTAGTGTGGATAGCCTCCTAGGGCCTTTCTTCTCTGTTTGGCTGTGGGAATGTTTTCTCTCCTCACTTCAGCCTCATAATTCCAGCATGAGCGCATTAAGAGCAGCGTTTATGTTACAGTTAGGTGCTTTATCCAGCGCTGCACCAGGACACCGTTTTAAGTCAATCGCCTTCTGTTTTGCTTTTTTACCCGAATTGTGTGTTCAGTGCAGAGTTAAAAATGACATCACATAAAATCAGTAGACATTCTTTTCTCTTTCTATTATTTGAGCTCACTGCTGATGGTGATGTTGAACGTTCATTGCCTCAGGTCGGATGCAGAGTCAAACGTGATTGAGGAGCCTCATAAACAGCAGACATCCAGGAAGCATCCAGTTGCTCCTCAGAAAACCACCCTTCTTACCGAAGAGCAACAGGGGGAGTAATTCACTTTAAGTTATTAAATAATCAGCACTTGTGATTCTTGTCTCCTGGCTAACTTGTCGGGTCAGAGTTCATGGCTTTAAGGGGCAGAGGTAAGGTGCTAGGAGGACGGTTCAGCAGCTGTGGCCTGAGGGTGACGAGGCCTAAAGTGAAGCTTCGTCTTCAGGACCCTGAGCAATAATAGGCGTTATCAAGCTGGAGCCAGAAGACAGATAACGCTGCTGGAATTTATGAGAGGCCTTGCAGGATGACCCTAAGCATTGCCATTCTTTACTGGTGACAAGGCTAAGGCTCCAAAAAGGCTAATATGGTAGGATTGTGAATACAGGAGCCATATCATGTTATTTTAAAGGCACAATATATGATAAAATATTACCATTGGCACTATTGAGATGTCATTTATCTTAAGTACCAGTTATTTTCATCAGCCTGAATTTGTACCCAGAAATGAAACAGTCTGTTTCAGTGAAGCTCCGCCCACACTCGCTCTAACAAAACGTACCTACAACAGCGTCTTGGGGAAGGCAGCGGTTAAAGAATCTGGCTTTCACCTTGTTTTGCTATGTCCTGACGCCGGTTCAACTCTCAGTGTCAGATTCAGCAGTAATTTATTTAGCAGCTGAAACAGATTTAATTTCTTTTATATTTTAGTTTTATTGATTATTTTCTGCAAAACAATTTGTGTCTATAAAGATCTTTGAATTTGGTCGTTTCCAAGCAGCATTTTAGGTGATTTACTCTGCTCACCTCACATGGACTCACATCGGGGCACAATAGGGGTGCATCGACCGATGTTAGTCAATAGCCCTTTTTATAAGACACACCATGCCAACAAATCAACGTAATATTACCACAATGGTGTGTCTTATGAATGCGCCATGGCGGCATCATGTTGCGGGAATTTTGCAGCATTGGTGCCGCCACGCTTGATAGTAATTAAAGTCAAAAGTCCCATTAGTCATCATCACACACTGGTGAAATTACATCTCCGCATTTGACCCATCCCCATGGGGAGCGGTGAGCTGCAGCTGTGGCCGCGCTCGGGAACTATTATCCAACCCCTTAATGCTGAGTGTCAAGCGAGGAGGCATTGGGTCCCATTTTTTCAAAGTCTTTGGTATGACCCGACCGGGATTCGAACCCCGATCTCCCAGTCCTGGGGCGGACACTCTACCACTAGGCCACCGGAGCTGTTATATATTGCGGTAATACTGCAGCTTTGCTGGTCTTATAAACGCACATTAAGCCTTGGCGCAACAGAGGGTGGTGTCATGATCACGTGATGAATTAATGTCGAGCTCCGGCTGGGAACTATATTGAAAATGAAAGTAAACACGGGCTTAAGTTTCGTTTTGTAAACAGAACCAGCTGAGATGGCAAACTGAGCGATGCAGCATGCCGGGAGCTTCTCTTCATTAGAGATGCAGCTCAGATCACCTGACAGCTCACAGGGATGGTGGAGGACAGACACCTGTAGCTGCTTGTGAAAGAAACTTAACAAGTGTGGCTTTGATCGCAATAAAAAGCAAGTTATGTCCAAGATAAACGAAAGTACGTGACAGCGCAGAGACTGCCCCCATACCTCCTTTATGCCGCCATCACGTAACCTTTTATAAAAATGACACGATTGTGCAACATTACCGCCACGGTCTGACCACTTATAAACAACCTTATGCTCCCAGATGCTCGGCTTTGCGACAAATTGCCGCCATTGATTTATTAGAAGGGCTTATTTTAAACATATCTGTATCGGCTGAATTTGTACAACTGGGCCAATAACAGCCGCTTTTCATCTAGTTTCCATCTGCTTGTCTAAAAATTTAATTTTGTTGTGTACGTTTTTGTTTCAGGGGTTGGTCATGTGGTTTTTGTTTGGTCATGTGACTGCGGCAAATGATTGTGGGATGTTTAACCGAAGCAGAAGCTATGTTGCCGGTGTGGTTGTTTTTCACCATGTTGAAAGAAGACAGTCAAAAAGCAGTGTGTAACACGTGTAGGTCATGCCAGAAGGATGCTGCGTTGTCATTCAACACCACTAATTGGATTTGTCATTTGAAAAACCACCATCCAGAAGTTCACAAACGATGGCAGGAAACTAACAGCACTAAAAGTAGCCAACAGGAAAAAACTAAGTCAGCAACTGCATACAAGGAAGTATTAATCAACAATAGAAATAATATCAAAGCAATGTGGAGCATACTCAATAGGGTTATAAAAAACGGTGCCACGAAAAACAGCTACCCTGAGTATTTTATTGACAATGACCAGCAGGAATATAATATGGAGGCTGTGGCCAATAGTTTTAATACATTTTTTGTTAACATTGGACCGGACTTGGCTAAGATGATTACTGATCATGGAACTGTAAACACAACAGAAATCTGGAGACCCTGATAAAAAAAAATCCATACACTATGTTTCTCACAGCAGTGGATGAAAATGAAATATCTGACATAGTTAGGAATTGTAAGAATAAGAAATCCCTGGATTGTGATGACATTGACATGATGGTGGTTAAGAAGGTAATGGAGTGTGTTTTAAAACCATTTACATATATCTGCAACCTATCATTCCAAAATGGTGCATTTCCTGACAGAATGAAAACAGCTAAAGTTATACCTGTGTACAAATCTGGCAACAAGCATCACTTCACAAACTATCCGGCCCGTTTTCTTACTTCCACAATTCTCCAAAATTCTCAAAAAATTGTTTAATAACCGACTGGAAAAATGTTTGGATAAACATAAAATACTCACAGGCAGTCAGTATGGATTCAGATCTGGCAGATCAACATCACTGGCTTTATTAGAATCAATAGAATACATAACAAATGCAATAGATAAAAAACAATATGTTGCTGGGGTATTTATAGATTTAAAAAAGGCATTTGATACAATAAATCATCAAATATTTTTTAAAAAACTGGAAAATTATGGCATCAGGGGGGTTGTATTGAATTGGGTGGCAAGTTACATAAATAACAGGCAACAGTTTGTAAAGATCAATAATTGTTGCTCCTCATGTCTGGACATTGCTTGTGGAGTCCCACAGGGGTCAGTTTTAGGCACAAAACTTTTTCTATTATACATCAATGACATCTGCCAAGTTTCCAGAGTTTTAAAACTTGTGCTCTTTGCTGATGACACAAATATCTTTGGGTCTGGAGAGGATTTGCAATTGCTATTCAAAACAATGACTACGGAAATAGATAAAATAAATGAATGGCTAGATAGAAACAAATTATCATTACATTTGAAGAAAACTAAAATAATATTTGGAAATAGCACATTAAATACAAATGCAAAACTTAATATAAATGGTGTAGAGATTGAAAGGGTTAATGAAAATAGATTTTTTAGGCGTGACAATAGACGAGAAACTTAATTGGAAAGCACATATTACATACATCTAAAATATCAAAAAATATTTCAGTATCAAATAAAGCTAAACAGGTATTAGATTGTCCATCACTCCACATTCTTTACTGTTCGCTGGTTCTACCATATTTAAGCTACTGTGCAGAGATATGGGGTAACAACTACAAAACTACACTAAACTCACTGGTCATTCATCAGAAAAGGGCAATTAGAATCATTCATAAAGTAGGTTACAGGGATCATACACATTCATTATTTTTACATCATGGGATATTAAAGTTTTTAGATCTTGTGGAATATCAAACAGCACATATTTTGTATAAAGCTAAAAATAATCAACTACCAGGACATATTCAAAACATGTTTACTGTTAGAGAAAGTGGATATAATTTACAAGGTTTTAGTCTATTTAAAACCATAATGCACGTACCAATAGGAAGCGATTTTGTGTTTCTGTGTGTGGGGTGAAGCTATGGAACAGTTTGAATGAAAAATTAAAACAATGTCCAGACATTAAGCAGTTCAAAAGGGAATATAAAAGATTGATTATAAGGAGGTATGAAGAAGAGATTGTTTGATTTGTGTTCGATTTTGATTATGGATTTCAATATTATGTTGCATCGTGAAGTGTTTTGACCAGGAAACCAAGTCAGTATTGAAAATGCGTTCAAAGTAAGAGATAACTGGATGGAGTAGTTATGGTCTGTGAAAAAGGGGTGGGAGTTTATATGTGTATACTTCTTTCCACTCCTTTTCGAGCATGTGGCTCAAAGTAGATGGTAGATACGTAAAATTAGCCTTATTTGTTTTTAATTTTCTTTTGTTTCTTTTTGGACTTTTGTGTGTGTAATCTTTGACAGTGCTGCATGTTCGAAATAAAAAGATGAATGAATGAATGAATGAACTGCGGGGAGCCCATTACAGCAAGAATTTGAGCAAACCACAAAGTTCTCCAAAGACAGCTCAAAAGCTAGGTCAATAACAACGAAATGGAAATGACTGCTCTCGACGACCAGCCATATTCCATAGTAGAGAACCAAGGATTTCGGTGGCTGATGGCATACGTGGAACCCCGTTACAGCCTCCCGAGTCGGTGCTACTTTTCTGACATCTCCCTTCCTGCTATCCACAAAGTGGTGGTCAAACATGTCTTCAAGTTGTTGGACAATTGGTGCGTTTCCTTTATCGGAACTTCCGGGTAAATCTGTGAGCATGAAATTAACCGGGAGATCCAAAGCTGTCCTGTCTCCATATATATTTGGCCCTGTGAGGAATTTGATGAAACGTCAGCACATGGAGACCGCTGCTCAGTGAGTTACGTCATCGATCAGTGCAAAACGCACAAAAAGCAGTAAACAAAGATCGACACAATGGAGGAAGTAGCAATAGTCGGCACGTTTATGTTTGCTATGTTGTTGTATGCAGCAATGGCTTCCATCGCTCGTCTCTCTAACAACTCGTGTTTTCCTAAATAACGGTTCCCGCCACATATATGCATTTCCTATTTCCTCCTGAGTTGACATATTTTCTGACTGAGTTACAACCAATCAGCAGCGTTCACGCCCAGCGTCTTCACCAGGTCTTTTACCAGGCCGTTCCGAGTACCTACCCCAGTTCAGGTACTCAGAAGGTTCCGGAAAACGTCCGTTTGACCGGCCTGGTCAAGTGGAGACAAGCGCACGTCGGGAACTTCCTGTAAATTTACCCTGAAGTTCAGATAAAGGAAACGCACCTAATGTGACTGACATCAGTTTCACCACGGATATATGGAGTTTGGCTGTAAGTCAGATGAGTATGCTAATTTGAACAATTAACAAAGGAGATTAGCTCACAATTTGCTACAACCGCAGACATGATTCTCTCTGTTGAAGCTCATTTGCTGAGCAAGGCAGCCGACATGGACAGCGGGGTCCGCACAGCAAAAGCCACACTACTGGAAGCTGTAAGTGAGCGATTTGGATGCGTTTTCTCTGAGCCAGTTTACCACTTGGCAACAATTCTTGACCCAATATTTTGACACAAACACCAAACAGGTGGCAGTAAATATGCTTCAAAAGCAATTGGATGAAATGATGCAGAGTTCAAATGTTACGGAGATACCAGTCACAGAAGAACCGCGAGAAAAACAGATGAAGCAGCCACAAAGATGACCAGTCACTGCTTGACATGCATGATGAAATTCTGGAGGAGAACGCAATCATGCAGCAGCAGACAGCTCTGACAAGCCACACAAGTGTAGTACTATTATTAACCCGGTCTCCTTTGTGAATGATTTTAAATGTTTCCAAATTTTTGTAATTGCATACAGTTGCTAAAAATAGATTTATTTAAATTAAAAAAGATAATAAAAAGATGGATCTTAGAGTATATTTGTTTATATTTTACACTTTTTTAGGCCTTAAGCTTTGTCATCTGCTCTAAGAAAACTTCATGTTCAGGAATGGATAATGTTGCAAAATGTCATTGCTGGTTATTTTATCACACATTCATACTGATGCCCTTGTCTACATCCCTGTAGGTGCATGGCTATCTGAGTGAGCCCCTCATCCCAAAGAATGCAAGCCCTCTGCTGTACTGGAAAAACAACATATCTGGCTTTCCAGCCCTGGCCAAGGCAGCATGCAATCCTTTCAGCTCCATGTACAAGTGTGGACAGTGAACGTCTCTTTTCTGCTGCATCACATATTGTTGATGAAAAGAGAAACAGGATTCAGTGTGAGAAACCTTCTCGTTGTAAAAAAAAATCTGCCTTTATTAATGAAGGAAGCCTAGACTATGAATGACATTGTCAGGTGGAAACATTTTGAGTGTTTGGGACACTTTGCCCTAACAAGTTGGAAAATGTATAACACCTTTTGCATTGTACTTGTGTCATAGGTCTTTGGTTAACAATTTTATAGCAGGGACTGAAAAAATGATTTTCAGTTGTAATGTTTGCCTGTAAACACTGTTCCAGTGTTGGGAAATTATCTGTCCTGAATATTTGTTAATCACACTGAAAATAGAAAAATGTGCACTGAAAGTTAGAATGCACTTTGATATTTTTGATGCAGCATTACTACATTTTTCTTCAAGTTAAAATGAAGCAATCGTTTGCTTCAAAATGTTTTAAAATTGAACAAATGCCAAGTTACCATAAAAACAGCTAAGTTTGATCAGTTGATCTTTTCCAGCTTTTGTGAATATTATATAAATGGCCTGTATTTGTATAGCACGTTCTTAAGGTTCTACAACCCCCCAAGGTGCTTCACAACACAATCAGTGATCCACCCATTCACACACTGGTGGGGATGAGCTACAATGTAGCTACAGCTGCCCTGGGGCACACTGATGGAGGCGAGGCCTGCTGTACACTGGCGCCACCAGTCCCTCCGACCACCACCAGCAGGCAAGGCGGGTTAAGTGTGTTGCCCAAGGACACAGCAGCAGCATTCTATGGGGGGAGCCGAGATCGAACCTGCAACCTTCTGATTGCTAGACAACCCGCTCTACCTCCTGAGCTACTGCTGCCCCAGATTTATGAATCAAAATTTCTCCAAAGAGTTTCGCAAATTGCGCAACTTACACTTCAGTTTGTTTACACACTTTTTGTTACAGCTGCTATAAAGTAACACTTCTTGTTACATGTGTTTATTTGGGTTTTGCAATCTTGTTTGCACATGTTTTATTACTTCCATATTGTGTCACAACCCCCTATCCATAAAGCTTACTGTGTACGTGTCTATACAGATCTAGATCTATGATATCTATATATATATATAGTATATATATATATATATATATATATATATACACTGCTCAAAAAATTAAAGGAACACTTTTTTATTGGGCCTGGCATGAAATCAATTAAACCTGTCTGATAATTTTCTGGTTGATTCAGCAGCTGAGGGCATTGTTAATCACTTTCAGCTGTATTGGTGTTCATGGACTTAACGACAGGTGCACTAAAGTGGCAACAATTACAAAACCCTCAAAACAGGACTGGTTTAACATGTGGAGGTCATTTCAAGTTTCTCCCTCTTGATGTTTTTTGGCTGGTTTTCCACTCGTGCTAGTTTTGGCTTGAGTAATTATCTCTACTGGCAGCATGAGGCGATTCCTTAACCCTACAGACGTTGCACAGGTTGTCCAACTTCTCCAGGATGGCACATCCACACGTGCTGCAGCAAGAAGGTTTAATGTGTCTCCCAGCACAATCTCCAGAACATGGAGGAGATTTCAGGAGACTGGCGGTTATTCTCGGAGAGTTGGACAGGGCCGTAGAAGGTCCACAACCCATCAGCAGGACCGATACCTGCTCCTTTGTGCAAGGCGGAACAGGCTGAGCACTGCTCGTGCCCTACAGAATGACCTCCAGAGGGCCACTGGTGTGAATGTCTCTACCCAAACAATCAGGAACAGACTTCATGAAGATGGCCTGAGGGCCCGACGTCCTGTAGTGGGCCCTGTGCTCACTGCCCAGCACCGTAGAGCTCCACTGGCATTTGCTCAAGAACACCAGAATTGGCAAGTCCGCCACTGGCGCCCTGTACTTTTTACAGACGAGAGCAGGTTCACCCTGAGCACCTGTGATAGACGTGAAAGAGTCTGGAGAAGACAAGGAGAACGTTATGCTGCCTGCAACGTCGTTCAACATGACAGGTTTGGTGGTGGGTCAGTGATGGTCTGGGGAGGCATATCCATGGAGGGACGCACAGACCTCTACTGCCTAGGAAATGGTGCTCTGACTGCCATAAGGTATCCAGATGAAATCCTTGAACCCTTTGTCAGACCCTACGCTGATGCAGCAGGTCCTGGTTTTCTCCTAATGCACGACAATGCCCGGCCTCATGTGGCAAGAGTATGCAGGCAGTACCTGGAGGATGAAGGAATTGAAACAATTGAATGGCCTTCACGATCCCCTGACTTAAACCCAATAGAACATCTGTGGGACATTATGTTTCGGTCCATTAGGCGGCGCCAGGTTGCTCCTCAGACTGTACAAGAGCTCCGGGATGCCCTCACACAGATCTGGGAGGAAATGCCACAAGACACCACCGTTGTCTCATTAGGAGCATGCCCCGACGTTGTCAAGCATGCACACAAGCTCGTGGGGGCCACACAAGATACTGAAAAGCATTTTGAGTTGCAGAAATTAAGTTTTTGAAACAATGGACTAGCCTGCCACATCTTCATTTCACTCTGACTTTAGGGTGTCTACACAATTGAGCCCTCTGTAGGCTGAAAACTTTTATTTCCATTAAAAGACTTGGCATACTTTTGATCCTAAGACATTGCCCTGTCGTTATTTGTATAGATATTCAACTTCATATTGAGATCTGATGTATCTAATGTGTTTCTTTAAAGTGTTACTTTCATTTTTGTGAGCAGTGTATATATATATATATATAATATATATAATATATATATATATTATATATATATATATATTATATATATAATATATTTGTATATATTATATAATATAGATATATATTATATATATATAATATATATTATATATATGTATCTTATATAATATAGATACATATTATATATATATATATCCTAGATCTGAATGAATGGAATATTCTTATTACAGTATTACCTGTAATACTTTATTTGTTTGTTAAAACTTTGTTTGCCAATCTTGGTGTTCTCTGGCAAATGCCAAACGTCCTGCACGGTGTTGGGCTGTAAGCACAACCCCCACCTTTGGACGTCGGGCCCTCATACCACCCTCATGGAGTCTGTTTCTGACCGTTTGAGCAGACACATGAGCATTTGTGGCCCGCTGGAGGTCATTTTGCAGGGCTCTGGCAGTGCTCCTCCTGTTCCTCCTTGCACAAAGGTGCTGCTGCTGGGTTGTGACCCTCCTACGGCCTCCTCCACATCTCCTGATGTACTGGCCTGTCTCCTGGTAGCGCCTCCATGCTCTGGACACTACGCTGACAGACACAGCAAACCTTGCCACAGCCCGCACTGATGAGCTGCACTACCTGAGCCACTTGTGTGGGTTGTAGACTCCGGGGGGGGGGGCTCAAGTCTATTTTGCCTTGGCCCCCAAACACCTCGAAACGGCCCTGGGCTTCTGACGGTGTTTTGAAGCTGATCTGTCTGCTGGACATCCATCCTTCTCATCCTCCTTTATACATAAAACCACTAAACTGCAGAGAAGTAACTATCTATCTGTCACAGATCGCTCCAATATCTAAAGTTTTGCAGTCAATGTCTGTCTCAGTGTTTTCTCCACTCAGTGACAGCCATCAGCGCACCTTTTGACACCTGCTGTTAGATGACTCAGCCATCCTCTGTCCCTCAGCAACAAAACGCTACTGAACTCATTTAATTATTTTAGTATAACTCCGGTTTTATTTGGGCTATTAACAAAAATAAAACGGGTGTGTAGTTTATAATTCGCATTTTAAACATAATTTGAAACGAAAACTCAGAGAGGCGGAGTCTTGCTGCTGCGGCGTCCCAAAGGTGAGTTTTCATTGGTCAACTGCAGACAGGAGTCGTAGGTTTTTAAGCAGCGCTTTAAGACTGTTGGAGGCTGTCTTCTTTCTAATAATGAGACTCATATCAATGCTACACGTAGGCTGCAGTTGAGCGCAGCTGAGCTTTTTTTTTTTTCTGCACCCCCAGCTGAAAATATGTTCCTGCGGCTATGATCATAAACATTAAGTTCGGCTGCCTTGCGTTGTTGTAGCGCCTCCCCCGTCATGGCTGTTTGAGATCATATTTTAAAATATTCTGCAGAAAAATACCGAGGTCCCGACCTCGGATTCCTCAATGGTAGATACGGCCTTGGCTACAAGTGTATATATCGGTATTGGCAAATATTGATTATCGTCCATAACAGCGGTATTAATATCGGATATTGTTATTGGCCCAAAATTACATATTGGTGCATCCTTACTAACTAAACCAGGAATAAAAGAAAAGATTAGTCTTTATTTTAAACAGTTTACCAATAAAGAGTTGAAAACATAATACTGGCACGTGTAGCAAGTGTAGGAGAAATGCCTGATGTCGTACTTGGGCTACGTTGTCCCGTCTGCAGGTAATAACTTAAAGTGGTCCTAGAATGTTGTTAACCAACAATCTAAAACAGAGTTTTGAGCCTCTAAAAAGCATCAGAAATGTTCTTTTAGCTTTCATCTGTTCCAAGAGCCCTGATACAGGCCATTCTAAACCCCCTAAACCAGCCTTGCTGTGAAAAGAGCTGTTTGCCCCTCCCACTGGGCCAGGACATGAATATGATAATGAGCTGCTTGCTGATTGGTTGGTTTCCCCAGAAGGCCTCTGGAGACATGCAGGTTTTAGGAGGCGTGGTTCCCCCTTAGGATGTGTGATTTCATTTCATTTCTACTGGTAACAATGTAATGGTGGCATATCTATTTTACTATATATGGGATGGCAATAATCTAGTTTAAATTATGTTCAAAGATAGAAGATTTTGTGAATTACATGCTACAATGCCTTTCCATACCCTGCAGCTTTTTATTCCACTTGTAGTCGTTCTTAGTTTCATGATTGTGTTTTTTCAGAACCCCATTTGATTGTGAGCGTGCTACCCGCTAGCATTAGCATTAGCTAATGTTCCCATAGTTTAAATCTTGATCCCAAACTGTGTCTGCCTTTTACAATGGTTGCTGGTTTCTATATTTTCCTCCACAGCACCTAGATTACCATGTAGCGCTCCAGTAAAATGTGTTCAGACTGTGGTGCACACATTTAACTCATTCCCTGCCATTGACAACTAAAGTCGTCTTTTCACATCCAACCGCTGGCTGCCAATGACGACTTTAGTTGTCATTTCGCTTTTTTTACGGGACGGGCGTCGGAGCGAGTCCCCGCACCGTGAGAACAAACATCACGTGTCTAAAGCGGATCTTCATCCGTGTATGCCACACATCACGTGATCAGGAAGTGGAAAATCAATGGATTACGAGTTTGTTTTGGGACGCTGCTGTGAAAAAAACGGTGCGCCGAACCGGAAATGCGTCTGGAGCGGCGGTTGGGCACCAGATTGTGAACGAACAGATAACGCTAGAAATAAGGCGATTCTTCCTGATGTAAGAAG
The DNA here is from genome assembly GCA_006937985.1 of Aphyosemion australe. Lineage (NCBI taxonomy): Eukaryota > Metazoa > Chordata > Actinopteri > Cyprinodontiformes > Nothobranchiidae > Aphyosemion > Aphyosemion australe. Next base: position 15,358 of record SSNS01001220.1, read on the forward strand.
TGAGTCTACTCTTTCTTTTGGTAGTTTTGGCGTTTACATGATCATAGAGCACAATGTTCTGTGACTCTTCAAAAAACAGTAAAAACGCTCAAAAACGTTGCCAGTCAGGGGCTTTCTGATCAGAAAACGGCTGGCAGTGAATGAGTTAATGATGCTTCGAATCAGAAAAAACTGATTTGAGGAATTTAATTAAACGAACCATTTGAGGATTCGTTTCAGCCCTAGTTTGAAATACCGCTCCAATTTTCCAGCCTGAGAATATCCACCTTCTCAATTCTGCCTGATTCTCTGAAGCACATGCGTACACCGTATACAAGTTAACTCGCGAGAACCCGCAGGAATTGTGGTTATTATAGTAGAATATGAGAAACCATATTCACAAGGTAACACTTTGTTATCACAATAGACTACAACCACTATTTGGCATAGTGATGTGACATGGCTTTGCCTGATGCATTTTCCTTACACAAAAACAAGTAACTTATCTTGTTCAGTAAAGTTCTGGAGGGAGAAAAGTAAGGAAAATATGTTGCACGAGTGCTACGTGAAAAGAGAGTTTATCGCACAGAGGTTTTTTTCACGTAGCACTCGTGCGACATCTATGTCGCTCTGTACAGCCCTGAAATGTTGTTAGCTGTGTTGGAGGTTCTTATATGTTCTTCCAGTTCAAGGTTTTATTAACCAATCACAGCTCATCTAGGCTGATGAGCCATCTGTTGTTTCAATAAACAGTCACGACTCCAGACTCTGGTTTTCATAAAAACAGGTGAACTTTCTCAATATTTCCTATCACAGCTGTTCTGAACTGGAGCAGTGACCTGCTTCAGTCAATCAGACAACAAAGTGAGCAGAGACATAAACTGAAAAAAGTGTAAAAGAATCAAGTTAACACTAAGAACTTTAAAATAATTCTACACACAACACTTCTTTTTAGTTTAAAATATTTTCCAGTGTTTGACTCATATCATTGAATTCTTTAGAAAAATTAATTATGTTTTTGGTAAATCCGGTTCGGTTTATTTTCTCTAGAGGTCCTTTCTGCCTGAGTTAACTGTTTGAATTCGACACAATCCATCATTAGCCTCAGAATGTCTTTGTGGAGATGGGAACATTTATTTCCCTCCACCTTTCCATCCAACAACAATCAGCGCCAAACCTTCTGCAGGTCTGGCAGCGTGCACACACGTGCACAGCAGCGATAACAATGGCCTGATATAGTTGTCTCCTTCAGCAGGCATTTACCATCTCTGCCACATTGTGCAGGAAAATCAATGACTGCAGCTCTCCTTTTTAATTGGGGCTGAAGTAAGTTTCTAAAACACATCTGACAGTCAGTATTCATTATCAAACTTGATGCATGCAGCACCATTTAGCTCTTACTCAGCTGATGGACCAAACACTGGAACATTATTCATAGAATGACAAATAATGGAGGGATGCTGTCATGACTGTTTAGGATATCCATTATCTTTTAGCCCCAAGATGATGCACAGCGTAACTGAATCACTGAGCTGGTGGAGTGTGTTCATTTGACTTTGATGTTTGCCTCAAACTATACAATCACAGAATCACATTTGTGTTACCATACAGGTGTTTTCCTCTGAATTCAATAGACCCATTTCCAGGAGGATTTACGGAATTTCAGCACAATGTATAATAATTAAAAGTCAATCTGAATATTCATGCTGTGAAGCTGGATAATGAGCTAGATTACATGTCTCCCACCTGGTGGTCTGTGATTAACAGCTGCCCCACAAAACAGAAATCTGAATGACACTTGACTTGCAGATGAGCTCCTTGACGATGTCCGCCCTCTTCTATTTCCATAGATGAACACGATATGACTCGAGGGGTCCGATAACGTGGTGGTCTTCACTTCAGCACAAATAGAATTGGAAATTAAAGCTGCAAGCAGCGTCGTTCGGCCCTCGCAGCTCAGCGCCGCTCCGGCCTATCGTGGCAGCCCAGGGGGACCTGAGCACCGCCACGGCACAGAAACGTCAACCCCCGCGACCCCGGAAACTGCAAGCCGTCACTTGATCTGCACCTCACCCCAACTCAGCATGTCCTCTTAGCCTGGCAAAAAATTATGCATGTCACCACTAGGGGATGCTCTAAATTTACAACAGTAGTGAGTTAAGCAGTGGTTTGTGTTAGTTTGGCATCAATCAGATGTTGCGTGTGTTTTCTAGAAGCAAACAGCTTAAAGAGGCGGAGGTAAAGGGAGTTGAACCAACAACCACATAAATGTGTTTGGTGCAGTGGTGTGATGACACAAAACAAGTTTCATTCAATTCTGACCATGTTCTTAAAAGTTAATAAATGTTGAGGTTTTCTAGGGGCGCTGAGGCAGATGACATTAAAATACCATCATATGTTGACAAAGATGGTTTTGTGTTATTTTGGGGTCAATCAGATGTTGCTTGTGTTATCTAGAAGCAAATGGCTGAAAGGGGCGGAGCTAAATGGATTTGAACCAACAACCACATAAATATGTTTGCTGCCGTCAAATGATGACACAAGTGAAGTTTGATACAATTGTGATTTTGTTTTTCGAAGTTATTAAAGTTTGAAGTTATGTAGGGGGCGCTGTGGGTGATAATATTAAAATCCCATTGAGGTAATCCTAGGTTGACAGTGATGCTTTTGTGTTAGTTTGGCATCAATCAGATGTTCCGTTTGTTATCTATAGACAAATGGCTGAAAAGGGGCGGAGTTAAATTGATGTGAACCAATGAGCACATACATTTGTTGAGTGCAGTGGTGTGATGACTCCCATCAAGTTTGGTACAGTTTTGAGCTATTTTGTAGAAGTTATTAAAGTTTTATTGTATCTAGGGGGCGCTGTCCCAAATTGTATTAAAAATCCCATTGAGCAATTTGTAGGTTATCAACAATCATTTGTGTGCAGTTTGGTGTGAATTGCACTATGCATGTGTTGCTCAAAGCCAAAAATGTCTGAGGGGGCGGGGCTAAAGTGAAATGAACCACAGGAATGTGTTGGGCACTTTTGTGTGATGACACAAAGCAAGTTTGGTGCAGTTGTGACCTTGTCTGTAGGAGTTATTACAGTTTAAAGGTATGTAGGGGGCGCTGTGGTGAAATAAGACCACCTTCACCAACCATTTGCGCCTGTTTGGTTGAGGGACTGGATTGTTGTTCACCGTGTTAAATATCATGCTGATTGGAGGACGTTAGTGAAAGTTACAGTCAATCGTAAGTTCACGGCGTCGCGCCAGAATTCGCCATGGCATCAAAGCTCTTCCATTTGTGGAAAGCTGCCAGAACTGACGTGGTCATTACGGCACCATGTACTCAGTGTCACTTTGACTAAATTATAGAGGTAAAATATGGCCATTTCAACATAAAACGATTCACTTCCTGCGTTCAGTGGGCGGGGCTTCCTGTGCAATATAGAGCATGGCTTCAAGAGACTTTTTTGTAGGTCCTTAGACACTACATCAGTATGCAACGTTTTTTAATTGTCAAGCAAAGCATGGCTTGGGGCTGACAGTTTAAATTTTCCTAGGGGGCGCTGTTTTCAAAATTAAGCCACGCCCACCGGATTGTCACATAAACATCTATTAGGGGTGGGACTAGGATCGCTCACCCCAAGTTTCGTGGCAATATCATGAAAATTGAGGAAATGACAGGCAAACGTAAATGCACGGCGTGACATCGAAATTCGCCATGGCCCCAAAGCCCCGCCTCTATTCTAAACCTGCCAATACTGGACACAAAGAGACCCCAACATGTCCACTGCTATTTGACTAAAATTGATGCTGATTAGGTTAAAGGGGTCAATTAGAAAGCTTTGACAGTAAAGCATGGCGTGGCGGCAGGCCAAAGTTTGACGGTTCGCCACGCCCACACCGTTCAACTTTTGAAAAAAATTTAGGTTGAATTTTTCCCTTATGGTCTTAAGAGTATATAAAAAAAATCTGAAGGGGATAGGTCAAAAGGAGGAGGAGCTGTGACCGTCAATAGGACGTATGCATAAAACACAAAATGGAGTCTGGAAACAAAATGGCCGACTTCCTGTGCAATATTGAGCATGGCTTCAGGAGACTTTTTTGTAGGTCCTGAGACACTACATCAGCGTGCATCGTTTGGTAATTGTCAGTCACAGCATGGCTTGGGGCTGACATTTTTAATGTTCCTAGGGGACGCTATTTCAAAAATTAGGCCACGCCCACCGGATTTTCACGTCAACTTCTATTGGGGGGCGGACCAGGATCACTCAAAAAAAATTTGGTGCCGATATGTTTTGAAATGACGAAATGAGAGGCAAACGTATGGCCGCGGCGTTACGCCTGATTTCGCCACGCCGTCTTTCGAAACCTCTCATAAAGTGACGCCATGCAACCCCAACTTGTCTTGAGTTACCAGATACAATTTTGTGGTGATTGAATGAAAGGGTGATTTTTGGAAAATTTCCCAGTAAAACATGACCTTTTCGGTCCTGAGTGGGCGGGGCTTGTGTGATGTCATCACTTGACCATTCATTTTTCTTCGGGGGCAGATGAGGAGTAACCAAAAAACATTTTGTGACTCCAGCCCCATCGGTGACGAAGTTATAGCCATTTAAAAGTTTTTGGCGAGTAGTCGAACTTCGAGGCCTGGCCCTGCCCCTTCAGCATATACGAAAAGTCAGTTTTATTGTCTCATTTTGATTGCCCATCCCTTCTGAGCAAAACGAGACCGTTTTCAAGACAATCGTGCGAAAAATGACCGAGTAGGTTAATAAAAATACCGACCCTACAAACGCCCAAAACGGGGTCAAAATCGCTACTTCAATCCAAAATGGCCGACTTCCTGTTTGATGTTGACCATGGCTGCAAGAGACTTTTCTGTGCGGAATGGGGAGTAGGACAAGTGTGCAACGTTTCGTAACTATACGACAAACTAAGGTCAATACGGAGCCTGTTTCGAAACTTTCTAGGGGGCGCTATTTCTGTTGCGATATTGCTGGATTGTTGCGCTCCCTGACTTTTCAACATTTTTAGGACGCCTGCAAAATTATTTCTGTTGCGATATTGCTGGATTGTTGCACTCCCTGACTTTTCGACATTTTTAAGACGCCTGCTAAATTTGGTGAGTTTTGGGATATGGGAAAGGTCCCAAAATGGCGTTTTCTGGACGGGAATATTAATAATAATTAAAGCTGCAAGCAGCGTTGTTCGGCCCTCGCAGCTCAGCGCCGCTCCGGCCTTCAGTGGCAGCCCGGGGGGACCTGAGCTCCGGCACGGCACAGAAACGTCAACCCCCGCGACCCCGGAAACCGCGAGCCGTCACTTCATCCGCACCTCACCCCAACTCAGCATGTCCTCCAAGCCCGCCCAAAAATGATGCGTCTCACCACTAGAGGATGCTCTAAACTGACCACGCTAGCGAGTTAAGCGTTGCTTTGTGTTAGTTTGGCGTCAATCAGATGTTGCGTGCGTTTTCTAGAAGCAAACAGCCTAAAGGGGCGGAGTTAAAGGGAGTTGAACCAACAACCACATAAATGTGTTTGGTGCGGTGGTGTGATGATTCCCACCAAGTTTGGTACAGTTTTGAGCTTTTTAGTAGAAGTTATTAAAGTTTTATTGTATCTAGGGGGCGCTGTCCCAAATTGCGTTAAAAATCCCATTGAGCAATTTGTAGGTTGACAACAATCATTTGTGTGCAGTTTGGTGTGAATTGCACCATGCATGTGTTGCTCAGGGCCAAAAATGTCTGAGGGGGCGGGGCTAAAGGGAGTTGAACCAACAACCACATAAATGTGTTTGGTGCAGTGGTGTGATGATTCCCACCAAGTTTGGTGCAGTTGTGACCTTGTCTGTAGGAGTTATTACAGTTTAAAGGTATGTAGGGGGCGCTGTGGTGAAATANTGCTGCAGCAAGAAGGTTTAATGTGTCTCCCAGCACAATCTCCAGAACATGGAGGAGATTTCAGGAGACTGGCGGTTATTCTCGGAGAGTTGGACAGGGCCGTAGAAGGTCCACAACCCATCAGCAGGACCGATACCTGCTCCTTTGTGCAAGGCGGAACAGGCTGAGCACTGCTCGTGCCCTACAGAATGACCTCCAGAGGGCCACTGGTGTGAATGTCTCTACCCAAACAATCAGGAACAGACTTCATGAAGATGGCCTGAGGGCCCGACGTCCTGTAGTGGGCCCTGTGCTCACTGCCCAGCACCGTAGAGCTCCACTGGCATTTGCTCAAGAACACCAGAATTGGCAAGTCCGCCACTGGCGCCCTGTACTTTTTACAGACGAGAGCAGGTTCACCCTGAGCACCTGTGATAGACGTGAAAGAGTCTGGAGAAGACAAGGAGAACGTTATGCTGCCTGCAACGTCGTTCAACATGACAGGTTTGGTGGTGGGTCAGTGATGGTCTGGGGAGGCATATCCATGGAGGGACGCACAGACCTCTACTGCCTAGGAAATGGTGCTCTGACTGCCATAAGGTATCCAGATGAAATCCTTGAACCCTTTGTCAGACCCTACGCTGATGCAGTAGGTCCTGGTTTTCTCCTAATGCACGACAATGCCCGGCCTCATGTGGCAAGAGTATGCAGGCAGTACCTGGAGGATGAAGGAATTGAAACAATTGAATGGCCTTCACCATCCCCTGACTTAAACCCAATAGAACATCTGTGGGACATTATGTTTGGGTCCATTAGGCGGCGCCAGGTTGCTCCTCAGACTGTACAAGAGCTCAGGGATGCCCTCACACAGATCTGGGAGGAAATGCCACAAGACACCATCCGTTGTCTCATTAGGAGCATGCCCCGACGTTGTCAAGCATGCACACAAGCTCGTGGGGGCCACACAAGATACTGAAAAGCATTTTGAGTTGCAGAAATTAAGTTTTTGAAATAATGGACTAGCCTGCCACATCTTCATTTCACTCTGATTTTAGGGTGTCTACACTATTGAGCCCTCTGTAGGCTGAACACTTTTATTTCCATTAAAAGACTTGGCATCCTTTTGTTCCTAAGACATTGCCCTGTCGTTATTTGTATAGATATCCAACTTCATATTGAGATCTGATGTATCTAATGTGTTTCTTTAAAGTGTCCCTTTCATTTTTGTGAGCAGTGTATTATTGATATATAAAATGAATAATAGAGGTCCTTGAGGTACTCCTCTAGTGATTGTGAGTGTCTGTGATGAGAGTCCATCTAGTTTCACACATTGAGTCCAATCACTGAGGTAATTATGAAACCAATTTACTGTTTGATTTGAAAGTCCACATGCAGTGAGTCTATATTCCAATAATGTATACGTATAAACGGCCGGGATTAAACACGGTTAAAGTGTTAAAATAAGCCTCATGTTTGTTTCCCTGTGTGTGCCCATCATTGTGGAATTTTATTTAAATCAAATGTTTTGTTTTTTAACACAGGCTACTGGGTTTCTTTCTTTTACGAGTCTGAGTAGGAAATGGAGTTTCGCTGCTGCATGTGGACGCACTCTGAGGAGGGGCCGCATGATTCCTTTCACTTTCGTTTTTTAAATAATAATAAATAAACATTCAATAAAAACATTTTATTTCCATTCATTTTAATTCATATTTAGTCCAAACAAGCTGAACAGATACCAGTAGCAATGCCATTAAACGATTTAACTTAAATTATAGGAACACCTGCTTCGGTCCGAACGTGCATTCCGCTCCGCGTAAACCTGAACTGTCACCTTCTTGTAATTAAATGTCTCTAAGGGCATTGCTGAGGGGCATTGCTGAAGAGGCTCATGAGGTTCTGGACTTTTGCCTCAGACAGACTCGTGGCTGTTTAAATGTGATGATTCAGCGCTCCGCTGCCACGCTGGATCCGAAGCGGGTGCTGGAGTAAGGAGCGCCACTTCAGCCAAAGTTTTAAAATCAGGGAACATTTCTCTAAATGAAATAACAAGAAGTCTACTAGACTCTCTGAAAGATAGAAGGGTTTCCACTTTCCAGGTCCGGAAGCCCTCGACATTGCGCTCTTGTGCACAGGTCTGTCACAGACGCGCTCCAAAGCTCCTTTTCAGCACGCCGCTTGTGCGCACGGCCAGCAGCGAGATTATATTATCTCCGTGATGTTCTCTGTGCATAATGTGTAAAATACATGCGCATCTGCATGAATCATTAACAAACTTAATCAGGGCAAAATAAATAAAAAATACACAAATCGCCTCTTATAAAAACGACCGTTTAAAGGCTCAACCAATCGTCAATTTCCGAATAATTCGTCTAATCGCCCAACCCTAATCTCCACCTTTCAACTGTGGAAGAACAACAGCTTTTTTCCAAATTGGCGGGATTTCATTTGTGGCCAAAAGGAGGTTAAAAGGTGGGTCAAAGGCGAGGCTATAAAGTCTGCTGCTAGTTTTAAGAAATGGGGCACAAGATTATCAGGTCCAGGATATTCCATTCCATTCCATTTTTATTTGTAGAGCACACTTATACACAGCCGAGGCCGACCAAAGTGCTGTACAGTAAAAACAACAGGCATACACAAAAAACCAAACATACAATACAGGAAATGATGAGTAGTCCGATGACCACTACCAAATCAAGAATAAAAAGTAAAAACATAATAAAAGGCAAAACTAGGCCGAATTAAAAGCCAGCGAATAGAAATAAGCCTTCAAGCGTGCCTTAAAAACAGGGAGAGAGGGGGCCATTCTCACTGCCAAAGGGAGTTGGTTCCAGAGACGAGGCGCACAGATTGAGAACGCACGTGCTCCTCGTGTCCTCACCCAAACACTTGGGACCTGTATCAGGCGGTGGTCTGCTGACCGAAGGGTTCGACCAGGTATGTAGGGCTGAACTAGCTGAGTCAAGTACACTGGCGCGTAAAGATAAAGTCATTTTGAGGTATTTAAAAGTTTGAGGGCTTTGAGTACCTCATTAAAGGGATGATGTGGAGTTTGAAATTGTTATGCTCGCGATTGCCCCCTCAGGCCAAACGTGTAACTGCAGCTTCAATAGTAAGCTCGTGCACGAGGCATGCATGCTGTACTCCTGAATGAAAACAACAGCTGAGTCAGTCCTGCTGCTGATGGCTCTTCTAAATTGTCTTTCAATTCTGCCTCCACACAATCAGCAATGTCCAATACAGAATAGAATAGAATAGAATAGCCTTTATTGTTGTTGTACAGTGTAATTGAAGTGCTACTCCCTTTGGTGCAAAATGTAAAAGAATACAAAAAATAATGCAGAAATAATATAAATATAAAATCAATTAAAGCTGCAAGCAGCGTCGTTCGGCCCTCGCAGCGAAAGCGCGACCGGTGGCGCACGAGCGACGCCACGCACACCTCGACCCCCGCGACCACGGATGCTACGAGCCGAGGCTTCACCCACGCCTCACCCAGACCCAGCATGTCCTCCGAGCCTCCAAATAAACTCTGCACAAGCGCTGCTGCACCACACACACCTCGACCCCTGCAACCAGGGGACGCTGCGAGCCGACACTTCATCCACGCCTCACCCAGACCCAGCATGTCCTCCGAGCCTACAAATAAACTCTGCACAAGCGCCGCTGCGCCACACACACCTCGACCCCTGCAACCAGGGACGCTGCGAGCCAACACTTCATCCACGCCTCACCCAGACCCAGCATGTCCTCCGAGCCTACAAATAAACTCTGCATGTCAACACTCAGGGTACAGTATCCTAGCATCTATAAAACCAGGCGCACAAGTGCTGCCACGCTACACACACCTTGACTCTTGTGAGTACAGATGCTGCAAGCCATTGTTTCATCTGCACCTCACCCCAACTTAGCATGTCCTCCATGCCTAAAATGTTTAGAACTAATCAACACAGTAATGTGGTTAGTGCAGTTGTGTGATAAAGCCCAGCAAGTTTGATGCAATTCTGACTTTTACTGGAGAACTTATTAAACCTTTAAATTTATATAGGTGGTGCAATGAAGAAACTGTACCACTTGCACCAAAAATGTGCATAGAGTTCAATTAAGGGCTGCATTAATATCCATCCCTTTAAACTTTGTGCAGATCAGAGGATGTATGTGGAAATTACAAGCAAAAGTAATTGCATGTCAGACTTCGCCATAACACTACAGGTCCACCCGTTCATGAATGCACTGAGTAATAGATGCAGTTGTACACCAGCATGTGTTCTGTAAATGTGCAGAGTATCATCCTGATTTGATAAAAGAGGTCAAATCTTGACCTTGTCATGAAAAACAACAGACTTCCTGCTGTAAGGAAGCGTGGCTTAGGTGATATCTAAAAAATCAAGCTTAGAGGAATATTTAGAAATGATGTTGGTGAGAAATATTAATGAAAAAAGACACGTTTGTGCCCTGGATGCACAGAATTTGGTAGTAAACAGGTAAGTATGTTACACACTGGGGCTTTAATCTAACTGCTGAAAAGTCTCCCCAGCATTCTTTAGTTTCTACAAGAGTGGTTCATACCTAAATTATCACTAAATCACTAAATTAGCTTGGGGTGACTGTTTAAAAGGTCCTAGGGG
>SSNS01001221.1:0-13208 GCA_006937985.1 Aphyosemion australe
ATGTTTTATATCTGTCCCCTGTTGGGCCTCTAACTATCTTTTCTTTCATTTTTTGTCATTAATTACAACAGTTGACAGCATAGTAACTGCAGAGCTGTCATCCCCCTGAAACCATAGACATTTTTCCACCCGCCAACAACTTATCAACATTGTATCCATTCCCAGAACGTCTGCTTGCAAAAAATAAATTGAAGCAAGAGCAGAACTAAACAGAAAGAGAAGATGAGCATGGGGAGGGGTGATAATCATTGGGGTGGAATGTCTCATCCAGAGAATCCCGCTGGTGGGGTTTCTCCCTCTTAGCTCCCTGGTGTCCAGTGAGCAGAGCAGACACCATCTGGCCAGCTGGAATGCAACCGAGCAGGGGGCTGGAGGAGTTAAGGGGGTCTGCTGTCTCTGTAGGGGGATGGGTAAGAGCTGAGAGATGGAGTATTAACAGTAGAGGTGTTAACCATTTTGTGCCACACATTTGCAAATTCTGAAGAGTATTTCTATACTAGTTTTGAGTAATTACTAAGGGTGGGAGATCTAATCTAGTTTAAGGTAAGATAAAGATAAAATGGCTTTATTGCTACTGAACAGTGAGATTGAAAGCATGCCTTTTGCAGTGCAACACAGTTTAAATGAAAACATTAATGTAAAATATAACATAAATTGTGAAATGCATACTAATAACAAATAATACATTGCACAAAACAATAAAGAGGGAAGGTGTAATGCCGGGAACATACTTGCTTTTTAACTTTGTGTTGATGCAAGAAGCATGTATTTGCTGCTGCACTGCATGTAATACTGGCGTATTCCACTAGGGGGCACAGTAGAGAACCGGATAGAGTCCCGGGATTGTAGGGCACAACTAAAACAAACATGGGCTTAATAGAAGAGATCAGTAACTGGTTAATTTTGAGATCACGGCAGAAAAAAAGACAGCACTGATATAGTAGATAGTATGAAAGTCCTCTACACCAGAGACGGAGTGACCATGGCGAGTGTGTCTCGCTCGATTTTTCAACTCCACCTAGTGGTTACTCGTATATTGCAGCTTGCGAACCTGTTGCAATAATTTTGGGAGACGCGGACAAACGACGCTTCAAATCAATGCAAGTTACGGGAGGCAACCATATTAAAGACGTGTACATGTCTCACTTAATGCAGTCTCTCATAATTGGGAATATTTATCAACCACTATCTACGCCTAAAAATGAAGAGATAAGAAATATAATAGCCAACATTCAATCACTGGGTGCCAGTATGGAATTCATCTTGTTGGGGGACTTTAACTTAAATTGGCTTAATCAATCAACCCTTACCGAACGTAACCTTTTAAATAGCTTGAATTTCACTCAACTGATTGCTGATCCGACCAGAGTTGGCACTAGCTTTTCCTCTCTTATTGATTGGATTCTATTTACTCACCCTAGTCTAGTAGGATAGTCAATTCTGTTCAGTTTTAGCAGACTGTCTTAGTGATCACTCAATTATTTTCTGTACATGGAAATGTCTACTCTGCATATCCCTCCTAAAATCATAAGAATACATGACTTTCAGTACATGCTTTTAGTACTGAGCTCTATCTGCATGACCTGCAGCTGATTTATTGGGACAGGCTTTTGTTTATACCTGATATGAAAAGTGCTTGGAATTTTTTTACTCTGAGTTTCTTAGTGTGCTTGATAAAATAAACACGCTCCTTGGATCAGCGTTAAAGTTAAGGGCAATCATCTACCATGGATCAGTAGTCAACTTATTGCCCCTTTTTAACAGTGTGACAGAGCCTGGAACACCACTAAGCTTTGCAATAGTCATGTTGATTGGTGTGAATATAATAAACTGGGAAATCAGTGTACTACCCTAACCAGGAATGCCAAAGCAGATTTTATAGGAACAGCTTGAATAATGATTTTAACAACCCCAAATAATTCTGGAGCACAATTAACAATTTTCAAGGGAAATGTGATAATATACTAATACAAGAGTTGATAATACTCTTACCAATAACCCTGTTGAAATTGCCAAAGCATTTAGTTAACATTTTGCAAACACTCTCCATCTTGCCTCATTACCTACCATAGGTACTTGCATTTAGCCTCAAAACTGCTCCAGGATATTCTCTTTTCCTAAAATTGCAGACAATAAAAATACTCTCTTCTACTAATTACTCTGGTACAGATGGTATAGAGAATCAGTTTATTAAATAAGCTTCTGATGTTCTTGCATATCCTCTCTCAATCCTTTTTAATTTGTCATTTGATACTTGCTCAGCTCCAATGGAGTGGATGTGCACTAAGGTTTTCCCTTTATTTAAGGGGGTGATTCGTGTGAGCTAAATAACTACAGACCAATTGCAATAATTACGGTTGTTGTTAAAATATTTGAAAAGTAAGTATTCAATCAGATATCAAGTTATCTTGATGAAAACAACTTATTATCTCCATACCAATCAGGATTCTGAAAACATTTTACTCCCAATACTGCTTTGTTGAAACTCACCAATGATATATACTCGGGTTTTGATAATGGCCCGGCCACGGGGGCTATTGTCCTAGATCTGACTAAAGCATTTGATTTGGTGGATCATAACCTGCTCCTAGACAAACTGAATTCTTTTGGTTTATCTAGGACTTCTATACTTTGGTTCATTCATTTTTTCATAATCGTTCTCAAATTGTTGCTTTTAACAAATCCCAGTCTAGACAATGGGAAGTTGCGAGAGGCGTTCCTCAAGGATCTTCCCTGGGACCTCTCTTATTTTCAATCTTTATTAATGATAATGGTCTAATTTTAACAGCATTTTCAGAGAAACCCTTCTTCTGCTTTGCTTGGTGAACTACATTTATACTTCTTAGATTTCTCACAGCTGAAAGCTTTTGAATCAATTAAATATTTGGGTGTTTGGCTAGAGTCGGATCTGTCCTTTAAAACGCACATTCAAGCAGTCGCAAACAAGATCAACTTTAGCCTAAAAACCTTATATTGTTCAATCGTTTTGATTTTTGTGTAAGAAAGTGTATTGTCACTCAGCTTTTGTTTCCACTGTTAGATATAATGGTAAATGGCCTGTATTTGTATAGCGCCTTCTTAAGGTTCTACAACCCCTCAAGGCGCTTCACAACACAATCAGTCATCCATCCAATCACACACACATTCACACGCTGGTGGGGATGAACTACATCGTAGCTACAGCTGCCCTGGGGCGCATTGACGGAGGCGAGGCTGCCGAGCACTGGCACCACAAGTCCCTCCGACCACCACCGGCAGGCAAGGCGGGTTAAGTGTCTTGCCCAAGGACACAACAACAGCGACAGAGTGAGTGGGGCGCGAACCTGCAACCTTCCGATTGCAAGGTGGCTACTTAACTCCTCTGCCACCATCGCATAATCTATCAGAATTCCACCGCTTCGTCTCTTCATTGTATTGATATTATTTATAACAGCTTATGTCATTTTGTATTGGGTTGTCCATTTTGATCTCACCACTGCCATATGTATGATCGTCTGTCCTGGCCTTTGGCTGAAGCTAGGTGGAAACTTCACTGGTTGCTGTTTATTTTTAAATGTGTTAATTTTGATTTTCCATCTTATTTAACCGCTTTATTAATACCGCTCCGGTCTCATTACGACATTCGCAGAACTCATCAAATTTAATTTGTGGTTCCTCATTTTAAAAAGAAGTCAGGGAAGCTGGCTCTTTTTGTCAAAGCTTCAATGGATTGAAACAAATTACTTGGGCTATTACATCTTTTAGTCAGTTTAGAACTTTTGTGTATAAACATATAACGCCCACTTGCAACTGTTTCTGATTTTCTTTGTTGATCAACTTTTATGCATCTACAGTAACTCTCACTTTACCTCTATATTCGTCTGTACTATGCATTGTTTGTCATGAATGTTTTAATTTGTTGCACTGTATGTATGTTTATGTATACAAGTGACTTTGTGAATGTATATACATATACATACTATTTATCTTTAATTTTTTTCCTCATTTATTTATTGGCTGGTTTATTTATTAAGTTATTTTATATTGTTATGATTTTGCTTTTGCCCCTGTGCTATTAGGTTTGCTTGTATAATTTTATGTTATCTTGGTTCTTTTTTATTAATTCTCATTGTTAATATCTATGGAGGACCCACTTGAAAATGAGATGGTTCATCTCAAGTGGTTTCCATACTCAGAAAATATAAGTGAATAAATAAAATTAATTTAAAAAGCAAGTATATTCCAATCCTAAGATGTGATACGTATGCAGAGGGTAATACATGAGGTATTTATCTAGTTGGATTCAGTTATTGCACATAATAGAGTATTGCACAGTAGGTATTGCTCAATAAACTGTGAGTAAGTACATGTTGGAATTTACTGTGGCGATGGCTATTGGAAAGAAACTGAAGCATCTTTGTGAGTACAGCATGTTAAAGAGGTCATGGCCAGGGTGGTAACTGTCCTTGATGACGTCCTTGCTCTGTTGAGGTAGGAGGAGAGGCTAATATCCATCAGGGAGGGGAGATCGGGCTTTCTCTGTTTTAGCGCCATCTCTCTGGAATCAGCTACCACCGTCAGTTAGACTATCTACATCCCTGCAGGTTTTTAAGAGTCGACTGAAAACACATTTTTATCGTCTAGCGTTTCCAGATCTTGCCTGAAGGCTGATTGTTTTTATGTTTTATGCATTATGTATTTGCATGTATTATGCATTTTTATAGTCTTTTATTGTCGTTTACTGTTTTAATTTTTTATCATGTTTTTATGTTGTTCTTCAGCGCCTTGGCCTCCCGTGATGGGAGTGGAAGGCGCTTTATAAATAAAATTTTGATTGATTGATTGATTGAGAGACCACCCAATAATCTTCTGCACTGCTGTTACCACCCTCTGGAGCCTCTCACTGTCTCTCATGGTGTAGTTGCCGTACCATACAATGGTTAAATAATAATTTATTAAATGAAAACAAGTGATTATGGCGCCTCATTTGAGACTAAAACTAAATTTTTGCCTTTAAAAGACTTCACTTTCTCTATTACAGAACTTTCAATTCCATCTTTTTCTTTATAGTTTTATTTTTAGTCTGGACTATTTTTTAGTATATTAGTATGAAAACTATGATTTAAATACAGCAAAGTATTCTTTTTAACTGGAAGTTAAGAAAATAATTTTTGGCTTTATTAAAAATAATGTATTAGAAGTGAGTTAATTTAGGGGTCATTGAAATAATCTGCTTTAAAAGTGCCAAATAATCAAATATGAGAGGGGGTAAAAAGACAAAATGAGATGTATCAGTTATCATTTTATTATCACATCACAACCCTCTGAAATGTAATCAACTCAAATCTTGAGAAGAGTCTAGTTCTAAATATCTTCCTGAATGATCTCTGCTAAATATTACTGAGGTTAGTGAAAATTTTAATTATATAAAACGTTTCACAAAGGATGTTCAACATGTCTAACAAATAAATGCAAACAAGCATTGTACTTGCCCTGAAAAACAAAAAAAATCTCCCTCAAATATGGTTTTTGCTCAATTTAATAATGTTATAGCTGGGAACAGATGCTTCATGATGCAGAATAAATGCAAAACAATAACAGAAAAAAGAGGTAAGTTGGTTACAGCATTGTTTTTATTTCCTCTGTCCTACTAATTACGTTACGATGTCCAACGTTCCCCTTTCTAACCTGCACTACTCTAGTATCAAGTATCAAACTCTTACATATGGTATACCAATTATGCATTAAAGAGACCATGTTTTATTCATTAATGTTCCACAGCAACATCTGTCCCTCACATGGGAATGAAGGCAATAAAACCCTGTTAGACAAACAGAGTGCTGCTGTGAAGTTGTAAGTTTTGGATACACAAAAAATGACCAGTTTCATTCTTCAGCTCAAACACAGAGATAAAATCCAAAAGTCAACGCAGAGTGAGGAAAGTCTTTTGCTGGAATGGAACATATGTGCATATCAAACAAAGTTTTAAAGCACATGACGTGCAAGTAATGCTTTGAAAACATCACTGAAATGACCTATGCAGCGAAGATGCTGACCAAATACAGTTTTCATTGTGGTCCTGAGGCTGGACGTGGTCCATTGTCTGCTGGCTAGGTTTATCAATTTACTTTGGCAGAGATTAAGCAGAGGGTAAACCCTGATACTTTTCCCCGTCGAGTTAGAGCTATTGCTCACACAGTCACATCCTCTGCTTTGTACAAACATGTGTGCTGTAGAACCTTTTGGTTGAGTTCAAACTAAAAACAGACAGAAGTCAACCCCAAAGAGAAGGGAGGGATGGGGTTGAGTGGGTGGAACTTGTGTTTCGTTAGATACAGCCAACTTTTACACTTCAACTGCCACATGTTACTTAACTGTTAGGTAACAAAGCCAAGTACTGCACAGTTTAAGCCTGGGTACGGCTGGAAACTGCAGTAATAGCTAAACACTGTATTACTGTCATGTAAGCACATCATTACAGGGCTTAAACATTTTCAAATGAGCGATCCAATTTGTAACATTTACAGGAAGCTAGGTACAACTGTGTGACATGATTATTGTCTTGTAACCAAACCTAAGGTTTTTTTGCAGCCGCCACTTTTAGAGTAGAAGTTAAAGCTGCAATCTAGAGTTTTCCCCCTTTCAGGAATTAGGTATGATTTTATGAAATGATCGTCTTACCCTGTACTGTGATATAATATAAGCAATATGTAATTTTTTTTGTTTTAGCTATACCCGCCCTCGTTTCATAGAGCCCCATGCAATTTGAACTGAGTGCTGTTAAACATTAGCCAATAGCATTAGGCAGATGCAGAGTTGGCAACATTTCTTATAAACAAGTCTTTAAAAAATGTATATATATATGAATAAACAACATAACATGACAATAATAATTGTAAAACAATGTGCTTTAGCTCTGTTGTCCGGCTAGAGGTGTGCGGTCCCAAACGAGAGGTGTTGCTTCTAGCAGGAAACACAGAAGTGAGGAGAATGGCTTAAAGAGCAGGTTCACTGAGAAACCATTTCTTACTTATTATTTATGAAAATGATCGGTCACTTAGAGTTTAACATGCAGGCTGAACGTGAAAATAGTCTTCTACATCTACTTCCTGCATTAGCTTCTGATAGAAAAACGCTCAGTTCAGAAAAGCCTGACAGATCTACGTCACACTGGACTCACCCATCTTGACTTGCGATGGAGAAGGCTGTTGTTGGTTTAGCGTCCAGGAAACAGCAGAGAACGTCTCGACTAGTAGAAGCTAACCGTTAGCATTAGCAACTCCAGAACATGGCAGAACTCCTCCAAGTTTGTGTTATTTGTAGAGATAAAACATCAACATTGCAAAGCAAGCAGTCAGTGGTAGTCACATTGCTGTTAGCCAATCAGAGTCAAGAGTTCCAAATATCAGGAAATAAGACTCCAAATCCTGCTGCCTGCTTCTACTTTCTCCCCCAGTTTACTTCTATAGGCTGAGTTATACTTCTCCGTGAGCTCCGCGGGCTAGAGACACATACGCGTTGATGGAGACGTTTTATGTTTACACTCCTTCGTCGGCTAGGGGGTGTTGCAAAGCAACCCCCCGCCTGGACATCAGAGGGCGTAGCACTTTACTGGGGTATGCTGCCGCCATACAGCCAGGTATCCGGTCTACGATAGTGTATTTACTACAGTGTTTACATTGTTTTAATATATTTTAGAGAGTTTTTAACACGGACGAATTTGTCCCTCATTATCCTCCACCTCTTCATGCGGTCGGCACCTCTAAACCCACATTTCTCGTCATTTCCGTCCACAAATAAAACGCTCGCTGTGTACCTGTACTCCTTCAGTCACGGGTGAATAAACTTTCATATTTTCGAACTTTTACCGCGAGGCGTTCTTTAATCTGCTCCATATCTGCCGCTAAATATCTTCAGCTCTCTTTATTTATTGAGTCGGCAGTGGCGGTGCTGTTGATGTATTTCAAGGAAGCGGCGTCCTGACCAATCACAAGCTTGCGCTCTCCGTGGCTCTCGACGGACAGTTATTTTTGAGGGCATGTCTCCGTCACCCTCCGCAAGCCCGTCCGAGAGCCCTTGCATCAATGCAAAATGGCGCTGCATGTCTCCATACTGACGCAGACGGACAAGTATAATAGGCTTGAGTCATCAAACAGGAGCATCTTTGCTTTTCTTCCTCAGAGAACACTAAGACATTCACTCCTACTAGAGACCACTGCAAATGTACTAAAAATATGAGTGAACTTGACCTTTAAGGTGCTATATATTTTTCAGCCTATAGATGGTGCTGTCGGAGGAAAAAAACTCTGGATTACTGTTTTAAGGGTGAGTTAGCAGTGGGTTAATAAGACAAATGCACATTCACTAGATGGCCCTCCATAAAACAGTGTGTGTCAAACCGTGGTTATGAAGGGACGCTAATGTTTGAGAAACATTATCGAATTACTATAGTGCTGAATTAAACATTAATTCAGTGACACAAGGTAGATTTTAAAATGTACTGATCTTTATCAAATATTGTGATGAAACCCACATTTATCACTATATTATTTTAGATCTTATCATCCATCTAATTCTGACAGCATAACTCGAGCATCTTTTACTGATCTTTGGGTGAATTGTTGATCAAAGAGAACAGGGAGGCTGATCTGGGAACAGTAATGTAATGAGATAGAGTTAGATTACAGAAACATGGAATGAAACAGGTTTCTGCTTGTGGTTCCCAAAACAAAAATTACCAGAAAAAAGTTACACTTTCCAAACTTTTTATGTACCCTTTGAGGAAATGGGACAAACAGTTCTGACTTCATTATGAATCAGCAGCTGTCAAGTAGCAAGACAAAATATTTATCTAACCAAGATAATTTTTTGGCTTTACAAAATCATTAAAAGAATAAGTGTGTGATTTGGAAATCTTCACACCTTGTAAAGATTTGATTTAATTCTGACGTTAGGGAATCAAGGAAGTGAAACTTGATTCTTTGTTGTGGTTGTACCAAGAAAAAAAAAGACCTACACAAAAACAAGACGTGTCTCAGCAGCAGGGGCCCTTATCCAGGACACACTCCAACAACCGAAGCATTCAGATACAGGTTTCTTCCCAACCCGCTTATGAGTTGGTCAGGTGAATAAACAAATTAATTCACTTCAGTTTAGTCAAATGAATCGTCCTTATATCTTTATTTGGGATAAAAAAAAAAAAATAAAAAAAAAACAGGCCAACAGCATAATAATATCTTCTCTAAAGTAAACCTTCTCAGATTGGGTTGGGTATAACCCAGTTATTATTGTCAGTAGGTTGCCAACTTCTTACCAACACATCCACTCCAAAAGAAAAGAAACACGTTCTGCTATTAATAATAGGAAGACAACTTTTAACACGCACAGCTATGCTCAGAGGAGAAATACAGAGGGAACATTTTTAAGCCTTCTTTCTTGCACAACACCATCTGAACCAGGAAGGTCTTGGGAAGCGTGTTGTGACACAAACAGCTGCGATGGGAAAATGACAGTCTGGAAAGCCTCAAACACCATAACCTCTGGATATGAAGCCTCAATCAGCTTCACTCTACTCATTATATGAAGCTACTCTTAAAATGATAGACGCCTCATCTAAAAGAAAACATAGCTTCCTTTTTTAACGATTGTGTAGAAAACAGGAACCTATATCACCGACTGCACGCTATAGAATTATTGATACATTTTTTTGCACCAAATGTTCAATTAGCAACGTGGAACGAGTGCTGATGGCTCTCCCCAGAGTTGTGCACTTTCTTCTCACGCTGCACAAACAGCTGCACCTCTGTTGACCAATCTTTCAAACTTCTTATGTTTGCAGACACCACAACTCTCACCTGGTTGTGGCTGTAAACAGAAAGAAGACTGACAATGCGGTAACCTGGTATAGACACAATAACCTGAGAAGTGCTAAAAACAGTGGGGATGATTGTTGAGTTCAGAAGATATTGGCATCCCCCAGTCCCCCATCATCCAGGACTCCTCCCCTCAAGAATACCGTGACATCCTTCCACATCCTGGGAAGCATCATTTCCCAGGGCCTGGAATGGGAGCTGTATATCAGCTGTCTTATTAAAAACAGGACAGCAGAGGATAGACTTCCTGCAGCAGCTGATGCAGCGAAGTCTACCAAAATCAATCAAGGTGCATTTCGTTGAATCCATTTCCATCACTTCTTCACTTCACTTCTAATGGTCTGATCTGACGCTACCACAAACAAAAACAAAGAGAGACAGCAGTGAGTCGTAAACAGTCCTCTTTACAGGATCTGTTCACCTCCAGAACCTTGAAGTGGAGCAGAAAATTAGCTCCTGACCCCTCCCACCCTGGAATTAAAATGTGAAGCTGCTCCCCAGCAGACTGTGGTCCATCAAACCTGTACTTCATGGCATAGGAACACTATCTTCCCACCTACTATTGGACTCATTAGAATACTCTTTCACCAAACCAAACAGACCTCCAGAACATGCATAATCAAAGTTGAAATTTCATTTACACTTTTATTACTTTGCACCTGTTCTTTGCTTGTAAGTGTGCACCCTTTTATAAAATGTGAACAAAAATAGTCACTGTATAAAAAACATCAGTCTCAGTCATTGCCCAATAAGTCTGACACTATTTACATAGCAGTGACAAACAGGGCTGGGTTTGGGAGTTCTAGGAATGAAACAACCTTTAAGTTACCATAAAAACATTTCTGACAGCTTTCCTCACACTTCTTTTTTATTTTGCTTTTGGACAACTGATCTTGCACAACCCTGCTTCAAATGTTTACTTATTGATGTCACAGGTTGCAAAGGTTGCTTGGGGGGAACTTTAATAAACTGCTGCAGTTAGCAGCCTGAGGATTCAAACTCTAGATGAATCATTTGTAATTTCATAAGTTTAGCTAAGAACAAGCTAACAGTCACGTCTCATGCAAATACAGACAGCTATAATATGTGTATTATAACGTAATGGGTGTCAGAAACAGTATTTCCCTTCACAATTATTTAAACGTGTTACACACAGGAAGCGATCTGACTTCTATCCGGAGGAACAATGCCAAAGTTACCTTGTAACAACGTGCATTTAAAGCATAAACCTCCAGTCTACACCGTGAAACAAACATGCCTGCGCCACTTTCATAGAGGTCTTCAAGGTTAGCAAACAGAACGTGAACTAAAGCCCCCTGTCTGGGAGGCAGCTGTTCAAACAGAACGTGAGGAAACCGCAGAGTGGAGCCGAGCAGACTCATCAGCTGTATTTTGAAAAGTCCCTGGCAGCGCTAACGTTAACCTGAGCACGTAGCTGCCTGCGGCGACAGTCAGCAACTCTTCCGCCGGAGAGAGCACCTTCTCACCGGTAGCTCATAACAGGAAGCAGGAATGAATCAACACCCACCTTATTTCAGAAGACAGCCTTGCTTTACATGTACATTCTTCCCTCAAACCGAGAGGAGACACTGTTCAGCAGCGCTGAGGAAACGCGGCAGTGAATGCGTCTGGCAGCTCCTGTCTCTTCAAACTTAAAATGCCTTCTCGCTTCTGATTGGTCGAGACAGTGGACATCGTTGCGTTCACGTGCTCCTCGTAAACGCCCTTTCTCCTCTCATTTGAAAGAAAAAAATGCTCATGCATTTATGAGAGCAAAGAAGAACAATAATTTATGCAATTGATTAATTAAAACAAATATATAAATATTGGTTTCAAAATCACGTTTGGTCACTGTTGGCCGTGTTTTCTCCTTTTGACACTGACTGACAGTGAAGGGGCCCAAAGTTTCCAACAACAGGATTAAAATGTGTCCACAGTGTGTTTTTTTAATTTATTTTTATTGTTTCTTAATTGCATGTAATGAACAATTTAAGATTTTAATGATGGCTATAAAATCACTTCACCTTTTGTATCATGCACGTTTATGTAATCTGTATCAGCTTGTTATAACTCTAGTGTTATCGCTATCATGCAAACTCACTTTTGTGAAAAAGATTTTCTAAGAAATCCTCTAATCTGATCTTGAAGAGGTCATGGCAAATGAGGGACCGCATTGTCACACTAAAGTAATACAATAGCACACCCTGCTGTTCAAATCAGCACAATGTGGTTCACAACGTGTAGGTCTTGAAGGCTAATGCATTTTCACAAAGAGGTCGAATTTCTTTATGTTTTTGTCTGTTGAAAATTAGAACCCAAGAAAACATGATTCTAATGTAAAGATAACAGAACTAGATAAATTGCATTTCTTGCAGAAATGCGTTTGAATGCTTTATTGCTGAATATGATAGCTGAAACTGCTGAATTGAAGCTAAAACTAAGATTTAAGAGCAAAAATTGCTAAAAAATTTTAAAAAGCCCGAAAAGTAGGTAGAGAACATAGAAAAAAAATCCTAAACAGCAGAAAAATGAAATATCTAAACATAGTTTAAAAAACTTTACTGCTAAAATGTTTAAACAGCTCATAATTGAGTATAAGTAGTAGTTAAATTTTCACAATTGATAAATTTTCACAAAGTTGAATTGTGAATTTAGCAGGATATACTGAAATTTGAAACTGATAGCTGAAGATGCTGAGTAGCTGAAATGAAATAAGCAGTTTTCTGCTGCAAAAATTTAGCTTAATTGTAAAAATGAGCCGAAAAGATTTAATGATTTAAGAACAAAATATCACTAACAAGTGTAATAAAGCCAAATAAGTAAGTGGAGAAAAGAGAAAAAAATTCTAAAAATCAGAAAACTGAAGTCTCAGTACACAGTTTAAAAAACTGGACAGCTGAAATGTTTAAACAGCTGGTATTTGAGTAGGAATAGTTTAATAGTTAAATTTTCACAATTAGATGAACTGTGAATTTAGCAGCTGAAACTGATAGATGAACATGCATTAGAACTGAAGTGAAGTTGAAAATGAGTTCAATTGTCAAAGTTAGCAGAATGAGATAAAAAATAAACTGTTAGAAAGAGCAGAAAATGAACTTTGAAGTTTCAAAACTCTCTCAGCCAATCAAAGACCAGGGATGGTGGATGACTGGTTTCCTGAGACTAAGCCGATCGATTTGGTGTATAACATGTCTGGGTGCATAATTCTGTTAACTCAGAATAAGCTTGAACTCTCTGAGCCTATCAGAAAGCAGGGATGGAGGGGGCATTGGGTTCCTTAGACCAAGCTGAACAATTTGATGTATAATATGTGTGGGTGTGTATGTCTGTATAGCCAGAATAAATTTGAAAACTCTC
>SSNS01001221.1:13252-23881 GCA_006937985.1 Aphyosemion australe
GGGGGGGGGGGGGGGTCGAGAGCGATAGAGAGATAGAGGGAGAGAGACATTATTGATTCTGGCTTTGGCTTTGGTCAGGGTTCTGGGCCTGGTTCTAATCTAGCCCTGGTTCTGATCCATATGCTGGTTCTGTTCTGGACCTGGTTCTGGTGTTGGTTCTGATCCTGGTTCTGGTCTTAAACCAGATGCTGGTTCTAATACTGGTTTGCTGAAACAAGCAGACAGAGTGATTGAGAAGCCACAAGTCTCCAGTAGGATTGTACTTAAAATAGCTTTTCCGTATATCAGCTGTCAGACAGTCAAAATAGCGGGAAACGTCTGAACCAATCAGAAAGCTTCATTATCACACCACTGGTGTGCTGTTGTTAGATGGCAGGTAGGCCCCTTAATGAGGAAGGCTTTGGATCTGTGCTTCAGATGTCAGATCGGAGGCCTCCAACTTCTCATCACCATTCGAAACGTATATCACCGATTTGAAAAATTCCAAAAGCATAAGCATCAGAAGGCTTTGGTGGTGCTATATTTAATTTTTTGTATGCCTACCTAGAATATTTGTGGGAGATATGATGAGATGATTTCTACTGTCTGGAGCAGAAAATGCCTGTTTTTTATGGGAAAAAATGTGGCTGAATCCTCCTGACACTTGTAATTCAAGAACCGTGACAGCTACAGCTAAAACAAAGACATCCCATCGAAGCTGACAAAAAAACCTTCTGTTTTATGCATGAACTCTAAAAGATGTGGTCGTAGCAGATTTTTCTTTAGAGAAAGTCATCGGAGACTGCAGCTGATCTGCAGCTTTAAAAGTCACCTCACCATTCAAAAAGTATTGCACCGATTAGAAAAATTCCAAAAGCATCAGCAGCAGAAGGCGTCGATGGTGCTCTGTGTGAATTTTTGTGTGGCTATGTTGAATTCTGTAGGAGATATGAGGAGACGATTTCGGCTGTCTGACAGAGACCGGAGCAGAAAATGCCTGTTTTTTATGGGAAGAAAATGTGGCTGAATCCTCCTTCTGATGCTGGTAACTCAAGAACCGTGGCAGATACAGCTAAAACGAAGACATCCCATCGAAGCGGACGAGTAAAACTACTGTTTTTGCGTAATTGATGATTGTACTCAAAAAAATGTGGTCGTAGCAGATTTTTCTTTAGAGAAATTGTCTGAAAGTGCAGATTTCCTGATCTGCAGCTCCAAACGTCAAATTGCAGGCCTCGAACGTCTCATCACCATTCGAAAAGTATTACACCGATTTGAAAAATTCCAAAACCGTCAGCGGCCGAAGGCTTTGATGGTGCTCTGAGTGAATTTTTGTGTGGCTACATTGAATATTGTAGGAGATATGACGAGACGATTTCAGCTCTCAGACAGCGATCAAAGCACAAACTCTGAGAATCTTTTGAATGGCCGCCAAAGGGAGATAATCTGGCTCAGTCCTCCTTCTGAGCCTCGTAGCGCAAAAAACGTGGAAGTTACAGCAAAATCGAAGACCTCCCATCGAAGCAGACAAATAAACCTACTGTTTTTGAGAAAATTACGCATCTACCCCAAAAGATGTGGTCGTAGCAGAATTTAGTTTTCTGGATTGAGATTTGGAGGTCTGACTTACAGTAGCCTGTTTTATAAGACACACCGTGCCGCAAATCAGCGTAATATTACAGGAAACATGTTTCTTATGAACGCGCCATGGCGGCATCACGTTGCGGGAATTTTGCGGCATTCGTGCCGCCATGCTTGGTAGTAATATTGCGGCTTCGCCGGTCTTATAAACGCACATTAAGCCTTGGCGCAAAAGAGGGTGGTGTCATGACCACGTGATGAATTATTGCCGAGCTCCGGCCGGAAACTATGTTGAAAATGAAAGTAAACAGGGCCATAAGCGCCGTTTTGTAAACAGAATCAGCTGAGATGATAAACTGGAGCGATGCGGAGCTCCAGGAGCTTCTCTCCGTTAGATCTGCAGCTCAGATCATCTGACAGCTCACTGGGACTGTGGAGCACACACACCTGTAGCTGACTGGGGAAAAAAAACTTAAGGAGCACGGCTTCGATCGCAATAAAAAGCAAGTTATGTCCAAAATACACGGAAGTCCGCGACAGCGTAGAGACCGCCCCCATACCTCCTTTTTGCCGCCATCGCGCAATCTTTTATAAAATTGACATGATTGCGCAACATTACCGCCACGGTCTGAGCTCTTATAAACGACCTAACGCTCCCTGATGCCGCATCGGCGTTGCGGCAAATTGGTGGCATTGTTTTATAAAAGAGGCTAGTGGGAGATAGCATGACTATATATGGGTTATCACACCTCTGAGTGGCTGGAAGGAGAAATCTTTTAAACCTTTTCCAAACTAATTAATGCTACGACCACAATATTTGGAGTACGTCCATAAATTATACATCAAAACGGAGGAAAATCTGTCAGCTTTCATCCAGCGCAAGTCTCATTTCCATCGGTTCTACGGTTCTCTCAGGACACTGTCTGAAGTTGAGCAAAGTCAGTTTTCGGCCCTATTCTTTTGAATGGGGGAAGGAGGAGAAATTCCTGAACTTTTCCAAATCGTACCTCAAGTTTAAACTGTGATTATAGAAAAACCGAAAAAGATATCAAGAAGCAGAGTCATTTGAGAATAGTTTAACTTGTTCTGGGTTTGTTGAAAGTTGAATGAAATCTCTAGATTGAAGTATGTTGAAGTAGTTAAAGTTCAAAGAGCTGAATGGATTTTGTGAAAAATTGATTGATTTGAAGGATTTGCCATTCATTTCAATGGGCTGAAAAATCGCAGAAAAAGCTGAATGTCTCAGAAACGGTTGAAGATATCAATACCAAAAGTCATTTCCGGAATGACCTGAATGAGCTGAACAGTTTGATACCAAATTTGTGTAAATAGTGTAAAAATTGTGGCACTAGTTAGATGCTAAAAAATTTACGGAAACTGAAAAATGGAGGAGGAGCAACTCAATACTTTGAATACTTTCCAAGCATTCAAACTAATTACATGTTCATGACCTATTCATTAGCATGTAAGTAAATACAAAGATCTAAGTGTGACTAACAGCTTTACAAACACCTTACCCTAAAATAATGTCTTGATTAGATTTAATATAATTGCATTTACACTTGCAACAAAAATAAATAAATTAAAATAAAAATCCTGCATGCATACAGAACTTGTATTGTATAAGCATGTCAGTGACAGAATTTAATGACAGGTCAGGTCTTTATTGAGGTAATCATACCATCACAAAATCACAATTTTGTGTATCTAGACACATGTACTTAAAAAGTAAAGTGCATATTTCCTGTATATTTTTAATCTTTTACACTACATCATGTCAGATTTAATTCCTTTCTGTAATTAAAACACTGAACACAATAAAGGTCACTCAGGTCATTAAACACAAGATGTTCTTTATTTCGTTGTTAATGAATCTGAGTGTATTTTGCCTTTCAAGCTTTTTTTAACCAAGAGCATGTAGAACGCTGTGATTCTGGCAGTGACTTCAATCCTTTCCTTTCCCCATCAGGTTAGTTGGGTAACACCAGGCCAATCTGAAAAACAAGCACCTGTTATTGTGAAGTAAAAGCAATCTCTATTATAATCCCCAAATAAGAAAATATTAGGAAGTTTCAGAAAACTCAAAATAACTTGAACGTTTATAATCTGCAATTTCTCTTTTTTATATCCGTGTCTTTGAGCTGTTGCACAGAGGGAGAGTTTGGGTTCATACATTAAAATTAAAAAATGGATATATTTAGCTTATTTCTTTGCCAATCCATCATACAATTCTGCATCAAGAACAATCATTGATGAAATCCTGATAGTAATGCGTGGGTGAGAGATTATCTTGAGAAATCTTTCTCAAACACCATAAAATAAATTAACTTTTTATGCAACTTTAAGCCTTATTGAGCACTAGAGAAAACCTACTAAAACAACCAAAGAGCAACACTTAACCTCTCCACATTCTGAGGTATCTGGGATGTGTGCTATGGTCAGATGAATCAGTATTCCAGAGGTTTTGGGGAAGAAAAAAATTCCATTCTCTAAACCAAAGATGAGATAGATCTTAGATGTTATCAGTAAACAGTACATCCAAAGACCAGTCTCTGTTATCGTGTGAGTTGTATCAGTGGCAACAGTAATTTACTTCTGTAATAGAAGAACTGATGCAGAAACGTAGAAACGGTTTAGTGTAACAAGTGCTGCTTTCATGGTGACATATTTTACATAGATGTTCAAACCTTTTTCATCAAGATATTGCAAATAAACATATTGCACACCTTGTAAAAACATGACTGCAGAAGAAAACAGTACAGAAATACTCTCCATATACACCTGAACCCTCTTCTTAATAGAAAATGCACAAAACCTTTAAACTTAACATCTGACAAAACACACACCCACATACACGCACGCACGCACCCACCCACACACACACACACACACACACACACACACACACACAAATAGACCTTGAAAGTCCATTTGCAAGTGTGAATGGTTTCAGAACTTCTAGACTGTTAAAGTGCTGCCAATCAAAACTGGATTGATGCATAAAAAAATCAACTCTAATGTTCAACGTTTCACAGTGTCATGAAAAGCTATTTTATAAACCACTACAGGTCAGTCAGTTTTATTTTTTACTGTTTATTTGGCAAAAATGTCAAGAAATTCCTGCTGGACTTGACCCCTGAATGCATCAAAAGTGCAACAATTTGCTGCTGCTGTTTAGAAATCCATTTAAATAACTGGTTAATGCAAATTACAGTGAAAATGGTTAATATATGCAGTCTATAGGTTGAATGAACTCCAATGAAACTTCAAAAATTAAAGCTGTTTTAAAGCAATGCTAAAGATTTTTTAATAATCCAAAGGGGTTTGAATGAAGGCAACTGGACTTCTTTGATTCATTCGACCCCCTTTGGATTACCATGACGTGGATGACAGAGAACCTTCACCAGCAGATTTTTCAATACTTTAAGCTATTGCTTTTGAACTGGTTTCAGTGGTTCTTCAGCCTGAAACTAGAGCAATTTCACATTGAACAGCACTCTGTTGCCCTCTTCTGACCAGAAACTGTACTTAACCATTTTGTGGTTCAGGTAGGAACACTAGTGGGAGGTCTCTACCTGCTTAACGGCAATAGGTGTTTACTGTGACGGTAACTCATACAAAGGCTATCAGTTAGCTTTTACAATTTGCCAATCACAAATAAAAAGCACAAGAATAAGAATTTGGCTTTTTTATGTTGGCATCACGACAGAGCTTGGAAGTAAAAATAAGAATAATGTCTTTGGAGGTGAAGTAAAGAGCTAAAACCAGAGTGAACATCGGCACAGCCTACACTTGCTTGAGGGAGCTAAACAGAGGCTGTATGAAATCACAAACTGGTGGTGACCTGGCTTCTTTTTACCTTGTGGATTATTTTAGTATCAGTTGGCTCGCGTTAGCATTAGCTCGTCGCTGCAGGCTGCAGGAGAGTTGTTTATGACAGTTGCAATTCCACTTTCAACCAGTAGGATGGGAAGCGGGAAAGCTATGTAGTGCTGCTTTAAGACAACAGCAAGCCATTTTGCTCTTGGTGATATTAAGACTAGCCATTAGCACATCAGTCCCAAACAATGTAAAGCTATATTTCTACAGACCAAGGCCTTGAAATGAGCTTTATACAACCAGTGCGATAATGTTCACTTGGAAATGCATTGAAGATGTGTTTGCAGAAAGCAAAAATAAAACGTGAAATGTTTCACTGATTACTTTAACAAAGGTGTGTTGCAAGCCTGGAACGCAGGAATTAATGTATGCTGACAAATACAATAAACACCATTTGTAATAAACAATAAAGCAAAATACATGTAAGAATTGCTACTTTTTAGCATCACGTTTCCAGATTGTCTGAACTTTTCTGATTTAGGTTTATGAAAAGTCCGTATTAAACCCAGAGTGTTCACTTCATGTGAGGGATTTTGACAGTTTAGTTCCAGGCAGCAGCATCAAATGACCAAGGTGTAAAAGACCTCCGAGTGCACAGACGGAGAATATTGAGTCCTGGCAGGTGGAGATATTACTCTGTCGAGTACCTTGTCGGGGCTCATGAGAGGACACATCCAGTTGTACAAGTAGTAATGAACTCTCTTGTCACTGATAGTGAACTTGAGCTTCTCCAGGAAACTCGTGTTGTCCATCACATCCAGTGCACATAAAACGTCAAAGCCTTTCTGTAGGTGAGGGACCAGAAAAGTAGTTACCTTTACAGTAAAAACAGTAAAAGTAATCTAAACGGATAGATTACGGGTATTTATTTGCTTTTCTTCAGATGCACTCACAGATTTAGCCAGGACCAGCGTGTCCTGCATGAGTTCAGCTAGCTCTGTGGCAGCAGAGGTAACGCAGAGAAGATACGCTGCTCTGAGACCAGTGTGGACAGCGTGATTCAGAACTCTCTGGGAGATGCCGTAGAAACTCACCACATCTGTCAGTGTGCCGTCATCTCCCTGAGAGCGAGGAGGGGGAGGTCAATCAATTTTTTAACCACCGCAGAACAGCATCATTTAAATTCTGCACAAAAATGTTGGTGAAAGAATTTTTTTTTTCTCTCTTCAAAGAAACTTAAATTGAGTGAACCTCCACCACGTAGGTGTCATTCACATTCTCCCTTGGTAAGAACCAGTGCTCTACTTCCTGCAGAGATAAGAGGGGGCTGAGGTGAAACTTGCTGAGATTTTTCTGGAGCAGTGAGTGGATCCCTGGAGCATCTTCTTTGATCATAGGGCGCAGACCCTGTACTTTTGGAACCTTGGGGGTGGGAGAAAAACAGTCATGTCAGGGCAGAGAAAAAAGCAAAAAACCTTCAGAAAATACAGCATGTTTTACCATAAAATGTTCATGCCTAAATCAATAGTGCATGTCGTTTTAATGTTTCAGAAGCAGTAAGGGTTCTCTGTCTGCAGATGGCAGCACACACAAACCTCAGGTAAACGGTAGAACTTGAGGGCTTGCTGAAGACTCATATTCTGCCTCAGACCCGGGATGTTGACCTCCATTAGCTTACGGGGATTCAAAGGTCGATGCCACAGACTAAGATGAATTGATTTGTTTGTTTAGCAGGCAAAATCCACCTAATTTAATTTCAGTAGGTCTGATTTGAGTGTTAGGCTATTAAAACCCACAAAACAAACCTGCAGGAGCTTAGTGGGGTGGGCAGCACTGTCCCAGCTGTGTACACAGCCTGATGCAGCCCCTGCTGGTTGACCCTCCTCGTGAGCTCCCTGATCAGAACTGGAGCCATCCGTTTGAGGCGCAGCTTCTTGTGAACACAAAGGAACTTGACTTGCACCAGCTGCTTCATCCTGTGTGACACATTTCAAGCCTTTAAGATAATCGACAGAAAAACTGCAACTGTTTAATGCTTCGTGCGCTAATATTGCTCATAAGGTTTTACACATAAATGCAGCTTTGCACGTATTTACGAGCTACTCACGTCTCATAAATGCGAATCTCTGCAGGAATGGCAGCAACGAAGCCGACCAGCTTCTTATTGCTGTCTACTCTCACAGCCAAGAGCCACTGGAGCAGCCCGTTTGGGGGCTGTAAAGCCCTTTAGGAGGAGACCAATGCCAACAGTTACTTATTTATTTACAAGATAAATTCTGATAGATCACATTTGTTTTGAAGTCATAGTTTTCCTTATCTTTAGGCAACAAATGCCACTGACAGCTCATGGAAAACGATGAATTATTAATTTCAAGGCAAATGTTATTACATTATGTTTTGATGTATGTCTTCCTCAGGGCACAGGCATCAATTAGAAAGATCACTGAGCTATAATGAGCTGTTATAATATGTTAAAAGATTAAAATATGCTCAGCTTGAAAAATTGTACAATTTTGCCCACTGATGTAAGGTGAGAGGCAGGTGATAATGATTTTGCCCCGTGTGTGTGTGTGTGTGTGTGTGTGTGTGTGTTCATTAGCAGAACATTTCATGAGCCACTGGACATATTTTAATTACACTTACATAAGGTAACCATTTGATGTACACCTAACTAATTGACTCTTGGAGTAATCACTACTCAAATGTCCACCAGTTGACCTTATAACACACAAAATTGCTTAATTTAGTAGACGATGAGCTGAAATTTAGTGTAGTTATAGTAGTAGACAGGGGAGTGTTCAGGTTTTTGCAGGGATCCTGCATAAAAAGGGGAAATAATATACAAATCTCACCTCTTTTATGCTGCCATGTTGATCGCTATGATAAATGATAAAAGACCCGCACTTGTAGAGCCTTTCAGAGTCAGAGGACTCCAAAGTGCTTTACACTACATTGTATCATTCATCCATTCACACACTAGTGTGATGAGCTACAGGGTGGCTGCGGCTGGCCTGGGGCGCGCTGGCGGAGGTGGGGCTGACGGGCATGGGCACCAGCGAGTGGGGTGGGTTGGGTGTCTTGCCCAAGGACACAACAGCGGTGTTCGCTGGTGGGAGTCAGGATTGATTCTACAACCCTCCAATTACTGGACAACCCACTCTACCTCCTGAGCTACTGCTGCCCCAAGGCATAGAGTAGTGATGATCCGCAACTCCCTTCCCTGAGGGCCGGTATCCAGCATGTTTTACTGTTTTCTCTGCTTCAACACCTGGTTTTATTCAGCAGGTGATTACAGGCTTCTGCAGAGCTTGATAAACTGCTGCACAGGTGAATCAAGTGTGTTGGATTAGGAAAACAACTAAAACATGCTGGATACTGGCCCTCAGGGAAGGGAGTTGGGGATCACTGGCATAGATGCTCTATCGCCTCTATAAACACTCCAAATGTGAATAAAAACGTCCAACCATTTTCTATCAGTGGTTGGCTCAGGAATTGTATACTTCTACAAGCCATTTGAAAATTTCCCTTATTGTGACGTCACAATAAGGGAAATTAGCATGGAACCACCCCTCACCTGTCAATGCTTAAGGATACTTCTACTCTGGACTTGGAGGAGCAGCGGCTCTACTCTGAGGCCATGTACACACGTGGCTGGGTTTTCGTAAAACTGAATATCCTCCCCCGCTCATCTAGGAACAAAACTTGGGTTCACAGAATCTCCTTTTCAGCAAAAATGAAAGAAAAAAAAATTCCATTGCATTGTGAAACACATTCATAGGCATGCCGAGCCTGCAGGTGGCAGTATTTTCCTAAATCATTGACATCTTTGCTGAAAAACATTCCTTGAACATGGAATGAAGCTGTGGCAAGTAAAAACGGTCCTTGAAGTCGTCCTTCATCTATGGTCTTCTACATAGAGCAGTCACTGAGCTTGTAAAAACAAATGAGTGTAAACACAGGTCAAACATGTGATGTCAGAGGATTTTTATTATGGGCAGTGACGTTACAAAACCTGAAACCCTGATTATTTATGTCAGCATGCAAATGTTATCAATGGAGAATTCCCAAATCTCCACTGCTCTGCATTTTTAATGGCATATATCTTAACTTTCATGTGGATGACAGGCCAAACCGTGGAGACATATCTTTGTTTTGTGAGATAACCGGATACATGTGAACATGGCCTGAGTCCATTGGCAGTCACTCCCAACCATTAGCATTAGCTGGAGTCAACTCTGGTTGCTGGTAAAGCTTGTTATGAACCCTAAATAAACTTTCAGAGAGCAACAGTTGGAGTAACCTCTACAACTGAGTTAATCAAACTCAAGATGGCCGTCACAGCCAACTCACCATAAAAATACAATAAATAGCTTTAATTGTCTCGATTTTACTGATATTTTCCTACAATCTCACTTTATTTTAGCTGAAAATAATTTAAAACATACTTTGAGTGCTAACATGACCTTGCATCATCACATGAGATTTTGCACAATGTTATTTTCAATATTTGTCCAATTTACCACTGCCTCCATCCAAGGTGGTGGATATCAATGTCTTCAATGAATGTTAGGCCTTTAGTTTATTTAAGAACCCAATGCTGCTCTTAAACAATGATTATTTTAGATCAAAGTAACGTAGGGAGGCTAAAATCAAAACAAAAACACAATTTAGCCTCAAGGAAATATTAAAAATGCACAAACCAAGGTGATTGGATGTATCTGCCTGAAGCCTACCATTGTAGATACTCCAGAGAGAAGTCAAGTCTGATTGTGTTGTCGTCGTCTTCCATGTAGTTCTCATTCAGTAGACCACACAGCTCTCGCAACTGAAAGTAGAAAGAATCGTTCCTCTTGAGCATTATTGTCTGGACTCATCCACTCAGTCAAATTTACTGATATGTTCTCCAAGCAGCTGTGTCCCAGTGGAAAAATAATCTCAGGAGCAGCAGAGCTAATAATTATTATTTAAGTTAATGAACGCTGAAGGCAGAATGAGCCATGTTGTCAGAAGTTGACGTTTTTGGCAGGAAGCGTCCAAATTTCTTTTTTAACTATCTCAAAGCTTAGCTCCCAACAGTCAAGAGCCTGCCAAACCATTCTTGCATTTTTCCACTTTATTTTAAAAAATTTGCTAAAACAAGCGTGACTGTGCACCTATGCCAACTTGTCATAAATTGAATTGTAGCAGATATAGTCATTGCTTGTGATTAGCTTGGGAAAAATCAAACATTTTCCTTCAAAGAAACAAAAA
>SSNS01001222.1:25292-37409 GCA_006937985.1 Aphyosemion australe
CATCTCCCCTCGTATAATGGCGAATCCGCAATTCACAGCATGCACAAAGATTTTATCCCTTCTGCAGAACCTGGTTCCGCCTGGTACCTCCCTCAAGATCCTAACTTTGTATCCTTGGTAACCGACATATTTATGATCTCTGGCTCCAGGAATGAAGCCATCTGGTCTAAACTTTCTCCTGTCTTATCTGTCCCTAGGTCAGAGTGTTCTCACCTCCCTTTGCAGTTTTATGACTGAACTCAAAACCTCCACAGGAGATTAAAACCTTCTTGCTTCAGCTGGAATTCACAGCTTGATGTAAACATGCACAAATCATGGTTAAATGCAGATCAATAAAGAGTACAAGAATCATATGTGTATCAATAAACCTGAAAAGAGAAGTGATTAATATATTTGATTCCCTGCATTCTAAGTTCTAAAATTAAAGGTACAACAGGTAAAAAATATTATATCCGACACACCCACTCTTGGACTGGCACCAAGCCAGTCCAACCAAATTATCTGATGGATCTTTCCCTCAACTTAAAGTCTGACTCTTCACTCCCCTAGAGGCACCAAGATGTATCGGCTCTCCCTGCTGAAAACCTGAAAAAACATTTCATTTACCAGACCTCGGACTCCGGGAATGCAAAACAACCACACTTGATTAGAATTCAAAAACAATCATTAATAGACCTAAACATTATTGAAAAAACCTTGTCCATTTTCCAAACATGCCCAAACGTCGCCAAAGCATTACTGATTACTGATTCTGGAGCGCTCGTGCATAGTTCTAACAGAGACTCGAGGTCTTCTAGGTCACAGGTCGCTGAGCGGCCTGGAGTGGCTCAGCTGGATCAGAACCACGTCTCTCAGCTAGGATCTTATTTATGGCCTTGCGATTTTCAAAGGCCATCCGGGATGTGACCGCTAATTCCTCCTCCACACCTGCAAATACCTCACGGGACTGCTCACACAACTTACGTACGCCCTCCTGGAATGCTTTAAAGGAGTCCCCCTTAGATGAAATCACAGCCGATGCAATGGGTAGATTATCAAATTTAGCGGCTAAACGATCAGAAGGCAACAGTTCAGAACGGTGGGCATCTCTGGAAAATGGAAAAACACCAGTCATGAAAGCAATAACATTGTAAATTAAGATCATGGAAAGGCCCAATGGAATCAGAACCTTCCAGGTATTCAACCTTGGGGGCCTGTCTGCCCCTCCTGGACGACCAAAAGGATACATTTTGAAATTGATGATTGAAACTTTACCCTTTAAAATTATATTCTTTGAAATGATGTTATTTGTCCCAGTATTTTAACTCTTAGCTCAATTTACCAAATATCAATATCAATTATTCACCGAATTATGAATTATCTTTAACCTTATCAATGTTTCAGGGACAATCTCCACAGGACCAGTGTAATCAGAAATGTCAACAGAATCATGCACAAACAAACCAAACTGATCAAATGCAATTTCTTANTTGTTGTGGAAAAAAATATTGTTGTTTCTCTGTCTCTGATGTATTTAGCTCAAATCTGGTTTTCTGCAGCTCGTCTGATGTCACTCTTCTCAGGCCCTTGTGATCCTGGTTCCGGTTCTTCTTCTTTCCTCTGAGCTGGTGCAGCATTTGACTTCTCGTTCTTTTTCCACTCTCCCGGTTCGTTAAGATCTTCTGATCAAATAAGAAATCACGAGCCATGAAGACCGCCTCGTTGCAATCAACGTACACTCTTTATTTCACTCAATCATCTTTTATTGTAACCCGATGTACATTCGGGGAGATTCTGTCCATCTCCCCTCGTATAATGGCGAATCTGAAGTTCACAGCATACACACAGATTTTATTCCTTCTGCAGAACCTGGTTCCGCCTGGTACCTCCCTCAAGATCCTAACTTTCGTATCCTTGGTAACCGACATATTTATGATCTCTGGCTCCAGGAATGAAGCCATCTGGTCTAAACTTTCTCCTGTCTTATCTGTCCCTAGGTCAGAGTGTTCTCACCTCCCTTTGCAGTTTTATGACTGAACTCAAAACCTCCACAGGAGATTAAAACCTTCTTGCTTCAGCTGGAATTCACAGCTTGATGTAAACATGCACAAATCATGGTTAAATGCAGATCAATAAAGAGTACAAGAATCATATGTGTATCAATAAACCTGGAAAGAAAAGTGATTAATATATTTGATTCCCTGGATTCTAAGTTCTAAAATTAAAGGTACAACAGGTAAAAAATATTATATCCGACAATTTGAAAAAACATCAAAACCACACATGTTGGCCATATGGCATGCATGTGCTACATGCATAATAGCTGTAAATAAAATGAAATATTTAATAGAGGAGGCTGCACTGTGTTGAACATTTTATTTGTCTGCTGTTTTGGAGCTAGGATTGTATGTTTTAATCAGAAATCCACACTCAAACCAGCCAGCAGGCTGAGGCTAGAATAATGAAAACACAGACCTGGCAGCTTGTTGCTTCATTAACTGGCAGCTTATAGCTTTATGCTAACTAACAGAACACAATATAAAGGAGGGGATTGCGCTAGCTCTGACTCAAATAACATTCTGA
The DNA here is from genome assembly GCA_006937985.1 of Aphyosemion australe. NCBI lineage: Eukaryota > Metazoa > Chordata > Actinopteri > Cyprinodontiformes > Nothobranchiidae > Aphyosemion > Aphyosemion australe. The sequence continues at coordinate 27,855 of SSNS01001222.1, forward strand.
ATTTGGCTAGCACTTTAACATCAAATTAACCATGTTATATTAGCGCAGAAATTCGCCGTTTAATTTGCATATCAATGTAATAAAAAACGATCGTTAACGGGTCATAGTAACTCACTTTTGTCACAAACCAGTCAAACCAGAATGTCGGAGATCTCCAGCTAAAAAGAACAAAGGGAGAAAGAGTGAGGGAGAGGGGTAAAAGCTAGCTTTACTAGCCAAGGATGTGTGATAGCCACATCTCACAAACACTAATGTGGAGTTAACACACAACACAACTTAACTATTAGCAAACCCACGGAAGACCTAAATATGTTTAGTGCACCACAGAGTTAAGTTAAATGTGACATTAAACTAATTCAAATTAAAGTGCAAAAATTCTTCTAAACAGATAAAACAGCAAGAACAAATAAACTCGCGGCACTAATTTTACTTTACATGGCGACTCTCAAGACTCTAAACTACAAATGAATGAGATTTTTACCATTTTAAATGAGAAAACCAAGACTTACCGAACAATAGAGAGATGAGTCTGCGCGCCAATAGATTTAAATGGCTGCCGGCCTTCTTCTTCTACCCATAATCCAAAGCGTGCAGGACTAAATCCCGTGCATTCTCGCGAGATTTAACAAAGAATTTTGATGTGTGAGGTTTTGTCATTTCATATAAATATAAGGCATTTTATGCAGAAAAATGGTGAAAATATGCCATCTTTTTTGCAACGAAATTTGGATAATGGATAAAGCCAGGTTTAATGTAAAATAATAATAATAATTTATGGTTTATTTTGTTGATTAGTTACAAAGATTTCTTCGGATGTGATTTTTAGTTTTAGAATAAACTAATATTTACTGAACAAATCTGTATATTTCAAGTTTCACCATGTTTTTTGGAGTTCCGACATTCAAACCTCAATTTATTTTTTTATTTTTATTTAACCTTTATTTAACCAGATGAGTCGATTGAGAACTCATTCTCATTTACAACGACGATCTGGCCAAGAGGCAGCAGCAACAGACACATAGTTAGCTTTACACAAACAGATAAGATAAAAAACAGATAAGATAAAGAAAAATAGGGAAAAAAATGCATAAATGCAAAAATGCATAAATCAGACTAGGAATTAAATATTGAAAAATCCCTCTGAACCTTCATTGTAAAGATTGGACATGTTACCAGCTGATCATCCTAGTTTAAGAGAGGAAACTGGCTCAAAACCTAATAATTGAAAATATTGAGTTTTGCCTGTATGGCTCCTCTTAAGTTTCTGTTCCCCACACATGAGCACCTTCCCAAAAATAGATGGTATTGACTGAACAATAGTTCACCCATACGTGCGTGGGCTTATAGGTGGGTTGCATTTTGGTCCTCAAGCCTTAGTTTGCCCTCCTAAATCGGCTCTTGACAATCTTGTCACGTGAACTGGGTGACATACCAATTTCCACAACTGGCCCACATCTGGCATGAACAGATCTGGCCCATAGCATCCTAAGCCTCAACTGGCCCACATCTGGCATGCCTCATATGAGCCGTGCCATCATTGCCAGATCTGGCCCACGCCTGGTTGACATGTCATTTGCCATGCCAGACGTATGCCAGATGTGCCGGCTTGAAGCCAGATCTGGCCCATGTCAGCCTGCTACCTGGGAAGATCTTGAAATGCAGAATTGGGAGGAAGTTTATGTAAGGGATGTTAACACTGCATATACATCCTTCATGAAAATACTGATGAAATCATTTAATAATAACTGTAAATTAATCAAAATTACTGGTAAAAGGGTAGACCAACCATGGATGACTAAAGGAATAAGAAATGATTGCGCAAAAAAACCCCAGCTATGTAGGACTTTTTTAAAATCACAAACAAGAGTAACAGAAGACAAATATAAAAAATATAAAAATAAATTAATAACAATAATTAGGAAATGAAAAAAAGATTATTATGGTGAACTATTGAAAAAGAATAAGGAAAATACAAAGGCTACATGGGGGATAATTAATAGTGTGACTAACAGAAATAAAACTAAATCAAATATACCAAATTACTTTGTCAAGGACAATAAAGACATTTATGATATTAAAGAAATTTCTAATGAATTCAATGATTTTTTTGTAAATGTAGGCAGGAGTTTGGTGGGTCACAACACTTTAATAGAAGATAAACAGAATACAGTAGTAAATAATGTCAGTAGTATTTTCCTTGGCAAAGTAGAAAAACAAGAAATACGAAAAATTGTAAAAAAAAAACCTGTGGAAACAAACGATCAACTGATTATGAGGATTTGGACATGATGACTGTAAAGACTATAATAGAATCTGTTATTGATCCTTTCACTTATATATGTAATTTGTCACTTTCTACGGGAGTCTTCCCCGATGCTATGAAAATAGCTAAAGTTGTTCCATTGTTTAAGACTGGTGATAAACGCAATTTCACTAATTACAGGCCGGTGTCACTGCTTCCACAGTTTTCCAAAATAATAGAAAAAGTCTTTGTATCAAGGTTGGATAAATTCATTGAAAAAAACAATATTTTACATAATGAACAGTATGGATTCAGGACCAAACATTCAGCAGCAATGGCAATAATAGATTTAACGGAGAAAATATCCACAGCAATTGACAATAAAGAGTACTTCATTAGCGTTTTTATTGACTTACAGAAAGCTTTTGACGTTATTGATCATTCAAGGTTAATGCAAAAATTACATCAGTATGGAATAAGAGGTGTAGCTCATCATTGGATTAAAAGTTATTTAGAAAACAGAAAACAATATGTTCAGATAAATAATATTAAATCAGAACTGCAAGATATTAGTTATGGAGTGCCACAAGGGTCGGTCCTTGGACCTAAACTTTCAAACTGTTCAACTTGTTTATCAATGACCTGGTAAATGTGTCTGAGAAACTTGGTTCTGTTTTGTTTGCAGATGATACAACATTGTTTTATTCAGGGTCCAATATTAGTGAAGTAACACAAGTAATAAATAATGAACTGATTAAAGTTAAAACCTGGTTTGATATAAATAGATTAACACTTAATCTTAAAAAAATTTAATGATAGGGAGAAAATTGATGTATCATTAAAAATAGATAGCAGGGAAATACAAAGGGTAAAGGAGACCAAATTTTTAGGAGTAATGATTGATGAAGCTCTAACCTGGAAATCACATATAGGTTATATAAAAGGTAAAGTGGCCAAAGCCATTGCAGTATTACATAGTGTGAAGTTTTTACTGAATAGCGATGGGTTGTTATCATTATACAATGCACTAATTCTGCCATACTTAATCAATTGTGTAGAAATCTGGGGAACTGCATATAGAACTTATACACAACCATTGTTTATTTTGCAGAAAAGAGCCATAAGAATTATTAACAATAATCACAGTAGAGTTCCATCTAACCCGTTATTTATAAAATATAAGGTAATAAAATTTCATGATTTGGTCGACTGGAGAATATTGCATATGATGTATAAAGCTAATAGAAGTACATTGCCAAAAAACATTCAGCAATTATTTGGAAAGAGGGAAAGTAATTATTCGTTGAAGGGAATTGAAATCTTCAAAAAGCCCAGATTTAGGACAAGAATGAAGGAAATGAGTATCTCGGTGAATGGTGTGAAATTATGGAATTGCCTGGACAGAGAAGGGAAAGAATCAAGAACTCTAAAAGTGTTTAGAGAATATATCAAATCAAGTGTGTTGAGTGGATATGAATGTGTATAATTTAGGTGGATATAATTAACATATGTGACTGAACGAACTGTGAGGGAATGCATAAAGATATGTTTGTTATTTAGTTTAAAAAAAGGGTCAGAAATTATAAGATTTTTTCTTCCATCTGCTCCCTTTCATTCAAGTTGTACTGTGTTTATATGTATATTGTTTTGTAGTTGTTGTATTTTTTTAATTGAATTAAATAAAAGGAATTAAAAAAAGTGTTTCTATGGAGCTTGCTGAAGAGGCTAACGAGGTTCTGGACTTTTGCCTCAGACAGACTCATGGCTGTTTAAATGTTGTTCTGAAGATTCAGAGCTCCGCTGACACGCTCCAAAGCGGGTGCTGGAGTAACAAGTTCTACTTCAGCCAGAGTTTTAAAGTCAGAAAACATTTCTCCAAATGAAATAACCAGGAGTCTACCAGACTCTCTGAAAGAAGGGTTTACACTTTCTGGAAGCTCTCGACACTGAGCTCTTGCCTGTAACAGACGCGCTTCGAGCTACACAGCGGCACACTGTCAACAGCATGATGCAGAGAAAGTGTGAGGTAATGCAGACGCCTAGAGTTATCTGGGGGGGCTACATCACTGGATTAGGCCTTATATTTTAAACAGTTTACCAATAAAGGGTTGAAATCTGGCAAGTGTAGCTAAAAAAGAAGAAATACAGTTACTTCTGCAACCGGGAAGCAAACCTGCGCCGACCTACAGTCTGATGCTGTAACCGCTGCACCACTGAATCTGTTGACAGTTGTAAGCTAGCACACACATATCCTGTGCTGGCCATTACATGTGTCTTTGTAGATGGGACGTATGGTTTTTATGGTGGTGTTTTGTCCCCAGTGCAGAGGTAATTTGTCAGAATATCCAGGTTTCAGAACCAAGACCAGCCCATCTTCAGGAGGAGGAGAATGCCTGATGACGAAAGTTTCTTCTGTTTGCAGGAAAAATCTTGACATCGACCAAACTGCAACTGAGACAGGAAAATGCATGAATGCAGCCAAAAATGGGTTTGGGGATATTTCTCATGAGGAAATGACAATATAACATGGCAAAAAGCTCCAAAAAGTGGATTTTTCATGATCTGGAACCTTTAAATCAGTAGTTTTGAAAAGGTTTGTACTAAAATAATTTGTTTCCTCTTTAACTGTTGAACATTTTTGTTCCATTCCCTCCTGTTGTTGGTCAGTTAGAGTTACTGGTAACGTGGCACCCCCTGCTGGGTTGAGCAGACAATAACAATTTTCCTCCTAACATGAAGGGAAATTTTCACTAAAATGTTTAATATTTCTAAAACAAATAAGATCAAACATACAGATTGGCCAAAAGATGTGATTTTAAGTGTCTTCCTGCTAAATAAATCTCTGCTCTTCCTTATTTCCTTCTGACATTCTGTTTGCTTTTGTTTTTTCTTCCCTGTCATTCCTTTCTTTCCTTCAATCAGTGAAAAGTTTAGATTATTGGAAGTAAGAACTGACAAATTCCTCAGAGGAGAAGCTGAATGATGCAATCTGCTGGGTTCCTTATATAGGAAACTTTTTTACTGATTGGCTTAATGAACTGAACTGTATTGGAATGTTTACTTTGTGAAGAGCCTTGAGACGACTCTTGTCGTGATTTGGCGCTATATAAATAAACTGAATTAAATTGAATGTTTCTGAGGAACTAAAGAAGTCCAGATGTAGGTTGAGATGTTTCCTGTAGAGGTGTAAACCCGTTCTTTACCACTAGGTGGTGGTGCTGCTGTACCAAACATCTGTTCTTCATCACAATGCTCAACAACCATCTTAAATATTTCTCTACTATCAGAAGAGGATTATTTTATTGTTGCTGCATCTTTATTTGAACAACATTTTCATGACATCAAATCTAAATGCTGAATCGGCTCTTTTATCAGGGATCTGACAGTTTGTGTTCATCATCAGAACCAACCAGTGGAGGGGATTCCCAGGCTGGCTCAGGAAAGCTTCATTAATAAGTTAGTCTTCTTTTAATGCAGACTTGTTATTTTTGTTGGTTCTTCCTGTTTCTAATAAATCTATCTCTGAATTAAACACCATGCTGTGTAAATAAAACAAAGTTGTGTTCTTTCTGCTTTCATATGAGTTTGATTTATTATCTTGGTTCTGTTTGTGGCTGAGGGTTCAGCTCATGACAGGTGGTATCAGCCGGCGGCATCGTGGTTCAGGGAGATTATGACCACAGCAGCGTGTACGATGAAGCTGGCGACTGCAGAAGGATCTGACATCAGCTTTGACCTCCAGTGACTTGGAGCAGATGGACGGTGGAAAGAGAAACTCAGCTCCATAACTCTCCTCCTCTCACACACAAGTGTGACCCTCACCACCGTGAAATGTGCACGGATACTCGTCTCCGACGTTCTCAGGATTTAAGTTCTGTAATCTGCTGTGTCTCCAGGTCCTGGACTCCAGGAGGCTCAGTCTGAAGCATTTTCAAGACTTCACTTCTGGAGTTTTGAAATTTCTTCTCTTAATTTTAAATAGTTGGATCAAAATCCAACAAACTATTAAATTATTAAATTAAACACATTAATTAAAAACATTCCTGTTTGTTGGACTTTGAGTCAGAGAATGCAGGAAGACAAGACGCCACAGTTGGCTTCCACTGTGACCTTTGACGTGAAAACGTCTCTCCCAGCAGACTGAGGCCTCCTACACTGTGTGTGTGTGTGTAGGCTGATTCTCAGGGAGCGTGGTTTGGCTGGGAACCTCCACTCTGCTGTGCTGCTGAGCGGAACCATCCTGGTTTTTGGAGGAAACACACACGACAGGTCTCTCAGTGATGGAGCCAAGTGTCGTATGATTTAGGTCAGATCAGAAGACTAACAAACTTGTTTTGCAGCTCCTCTACACAGAAGACTCCATGGACACTTCCAGTTTAATAAAACTTAGTTCTCCATCCTCAGTAACAAACCTTCTTTTTCACAGGATGAGTAAAATTAAAGACTCCTTCTTGCTTATTTTATTTATGAATTTAAAGCCTCGAATGTTTAATTAATCATGAGTCAGATTATCTGTTCAATAATGTTGAAAGAGCATTTGCTTTATATTTGAGTAATTGTGATAACAATTATTATAAAGTCTTAAGGATGATTTTAAGTTAATCATATTACACTAATCATGCCACACAACCATACTACAATAGAAAAATGACTTTTACATTATAACATTAATTTTTAGTACTTCTCACATGAAGCCTGGGAAGGAGTGTGTGTGTGTGTGTGTGCTAAGGGTTCTAGAGAGAATTCAATCCAGTACGCAAAGTGAACGATTGTATTAAAAACTCAGTCTGCAGCTGAGTTTTACAACAACGATATTTACATCTCTCAAGGAATCAAACCAGGGGCCTCATCTATCAAATGTTCGTAGAAACATTCCTATATTTCCTCCTACGGAGGAAATTTAGAATGTGTGTACGAACAGTCAAAAGTCTGATTTATGAAACATGTGGTGGCCTCTCGTACGCATGTTCCTCCGCAATCGTAGTGTTGTAGTTCTTGAGAGCGTTCTTGGTCTCGAGACCGGTCTCGAGACCACATTTTTATGTTCTTGGCCTCGTCTTGGTCTCGAAGGCATTTTTACTCAATCTTGTCTCGGACTAGGCAGTCTCGTTTTTTTTTTTTTGCCGAGACCGCTCGAGACCTTAATAACAACTTAAAATCACTGATAGTGTAACAATTTCCCCAGCTGCCATAGGCGCCGCCGATTTAAAGTGGGTGGGTGCACTGCATGCTGCAGCGCCGAATTGACACACCCCCTGCATATTTAGTGTGGAAACCCACAGGGCGAGACAACAGGAGGAAAGCTGCAGCTGTGTGAACTTGTTTGGAAGCGATGTCTGCAAACTCCGCTATAATTAAATTTGGTTTTACGCACCACAAAGCGTTTACTTTTCAAAGTAAACGAAAACACTCAGCAGTCTGCAAATTCTGCAATGCACCGAAACAGCTGAGACGACGTCAACTTTTTACCGTCACCTCGAAAGGAAGCACAAAGACAGGTAAGCTAGCAGTTACCATACAACGTTTAATATTATGAGACACACTAAAAGACTTGGTAAACTCCCCCATCCAGATACAATAAGCAAAATATAAGCCTAACTTCTTTCCATGGTCGTTTTACGCATAAACAAATACGTTTTGGGTGACAGTGTAACAGCGCCGCCGCCATATTGAGTGGGTCTCCTCACTCTCCAAACCAAATGGAGTCAACGCAGAGTGAGCAACTATGTGTACTGATTTTACAAGAAAGCATAATGAAATATGTTTTTAGTTGGGTAAACACCTTCCTCAGTAGAAATAAATGCTCTGGGGGCGAATGGAGACCCATCTACGATGGCGGCCGGCCACTACGGCAGCGCAGGTCCACGGAGCGTCTACGTATGTGATGTCTGTGGTTTTAGGCATTAATTTGCTCATTTTGAAAACGTTGGCTATATTAGCCTACAGCTAAGCTTGCTAACGTTTGTAGATTTATGAATTGTTTCCTTTTCAAAGAGTTTTCATCAAAGCACCTAACAGCTTACATTTAAAATATAAAGGCAAACAAAATTAATATACTGAAAAAGAAACCAAATTAATTAAATTTGAACGGCAATTAAATTAAATTACTAACCTTTTTTTAAAGGAGAGGGGATTTGAATCTAGTGTATTTTTAACACAAAACACCAATGATTTTCTGACCCCCTCAGGACTATCAGAGCTAAGCTAAACAGCTGCTTGGTTTGAAAATAACAACCCAGCCACTGACAATTAGCTGCCTTTCATTTGTAAATATAGCCATCATCTTTGGAATGTGCCTGATAGGTGTCATCTAGGCTGGCCTCATCTTGTGTTCTCTCTGTTGAATCTAGTTAACTAGACTTGTCCACCCAAAAGTATTTATGACAGATTACTTTAGTGAAAGCCTTACATAAGCGTTTAATTTCTGCATGCTTCATAGTCTATAAAGGAAGAGCGTCCAAAAATCTATAAAGATGACGGTCAAAATCACTGAGCTGAAAGTTTGGGGATGGAGTTTACACACTTCTGATGTCATCAGCTGAGAGGGACAGAGAGAGACAGGGGGCAGGGGGGTACAATGAAGGTGAGAAGAGTGGGGTGGAGTAGATGTAGTCAAACCCATTAAAGTGCAGATTTAGGTTGTTTGCACATTCACATCTCCCTCCATCCCAAGACTTCTCTTTTGTTTCAGGCCAGTAATGGCCTGCATTTTTTCCCTCTGCAAACTTAGATTTCTTTTTCTTGTTAATTGTGGTTTTGATGTCTTAGGTTACCCTACAGTCATTGGGTTACCCAGGATTTATTGTTGGGGGAAGCAACAAGCAGTTTCTTTGTGAACAACTGTGTCCACACAGATGTTAGTGATGCAGATTGTCACCATCATCTGCATTCTGTCCACTGGAATGTGCCTGATGACTATTTAATTAGGCCCGAGCAGCGAATGCGCTGCGAAGGCCTCTTGGATTTGCTCTGTTTATTAGGCCCGAGCAGCGAAAGCGCTGCGAAGGCCTATTGTTTTTGCTCTGTTTATTATTATTATTTTTATTTATTATTCTTCCGGCAAATGAATTGGCTTTTTGGGGGCCTTAACATACCCCAAAACTCACAATATTTTGCAGGCATGTCAGGCCTGGTGTAAAATTTTGTTTTTTAAAGGTCCTGAAAAAATCGCTTCAGAAATAGCGAAATAGCGCCCCCTAGAAAGTGAAAATTCAGCCCCCCCATTGACCTTTTTTCATCGTAAAATTACGAAACTTTGCACGCTTGTCCTACTCCCCAGTCCGCACAGAAAAGTCTCTTGCAGCCATGGTCAA
>SSNS01001223.1:10505-35314 GCA_006937985.1 Aphyosemion australe
TCGTCTCGTCGGGGGATGAGGGGGGGGTACGCCTGGCATTATGCATTCAGACTGAACAGTCATTAAAAAATGTTTTCTAACTGGCGGAGTAGTTATATGCTTTGTGTGGGTTAGGCTACAGAGATGGGAAATAAATCAATCTCATGCTTTTTATAAAAAAACGAACCAGATGGCTGGAGTGAACGCTGGAGTTGTTGCCTTTTTGAGTGGGCCACCGTAGCTGCAATACTTACTCTGAACTGCATGGCGCTAAAGAGTCGCAATTTTTACCATGATTTCTATGAATATCCTATATAGCACCTTTAAATATCTTAATTTATCCTCTCATTTACCACATATTTTTATTAGCATAATACTAGCCGGAAATAACTAACCTATACTTCCGGTCAGAACCCAGAAATTAGCATTTCTTCGTGCACAGGGTCCATTTCTGTTCTAATGAAAAGACATTATATTACAGCTATAGTTCCACACATCTTCCACACATGAAATGGGTAACCTGGCCCCAACATCCACTTACATGTTGGTGTAGACGCTAACAAGACATCCTAAACAGGCTGGAACAGGAGTAGTTAGGGGTATCGTTTTTGGTTTTGGGGAACAAACACCACATGAATTAACTTCCCAGGTCTTGTCTGTCATCAGTACAATTTTTGATTAGTTATTTCTGGTTTTATTTTACAGGTGAATGACTCAAAGCCTCTTCTTTGTGAAGCAGAAGACGCTAAGTTGTTTCACAAATTCTCTCATGATGAATGCAGCAGACCGGCTCACAGGTAATGGTTATTTAGAATTTGATAAAGAAACATTTGAGACTGGTTCCCACTCTTATCAAAGTTGCAGTATCTGTTCTTATGAAAACACATTATATTACAGCTATAGTTCCACACATCTTCACCGTAATATAGGTAAAAGGTGACCCCTACCCTTTACATTTGCATTGCCTTTTTCACTAATTTTGATGTCACTCTGTGGATTACAGGATGGGTTCTTATGAAAGCACTTTATATTACAGCTATAGTTCTGCACATCTTCACTGTGAAATAGGTAACCTGGCATTTTTGGTTGTGATCCCCAACATCCATTTTCGTGTTGGTGTAGAAGCTAATAAGACATCCTAACATGAGAGGTTAGGGGTATCAGTTTTTTGGTTTTGGGGAACATCACATGAATTAACTTCCCAGGTCTTGTTTGTCATCAGTATGATTTTGATGAGTTATTTCTGGTTTCATCCTGTTTTGCGAAGCAGAAGAATCTCAGTTGTTCCATGACGTCTCTCATAATGAATGCAGCAGACCGGATATTGGCTCGCAGGTAACAGTGAATTAGAATTTGTGATGAAGAATCTTTTGAGGCTAGTTCCCACTCTCATCATAGTTGCAGTATCTGTTCATATGAAAGCAGCATATACACTGTCTGCAAAAAAAGTCACCACCAAAACAAAAAGTCACACTTTAATATTTTGTTGGACTGCCTTTAGCTTTGATTACAGCACACATTCCCTGTGGCATTGTTTCGATAAGCTTCTGCAACGTCACCAGATTTATTTCCATCCAGTGTTGCATTGATGTGTCATCAAGATCTTGCATTGATGATGGTAGAGTCTGACCGCTGCACAAAGCCTTCTCCAGCACATCCCAAAGATTCTCAATGGGGTTAAGGTCTGGACTCTGTGGTGGCCAATCCATGTGTGGAAATTATGTCTCATGCTCCCTGAACCACTCTTTCACTATTTGAGCCCCATGAATCCTGGCATTGTCATCTTGGAATATGGCCGTGCCATCAGGGAAGATGGAATAACCTGGTCATTCAGGATATTCAGGTAGTCAGCTGACCTCATTCTTGGAGCACATCCTGTTGCTGAACCTAGACCTGACCAATTGCAGCAACCCCAGATCATAGCCCCGCCCCCACAGGCTTGTACAGTAGGCACTAGGTGTCACATTCTGTCCTGTCTCACCAGTTCTGTTCAGTCCTTTGTCCAGGTTAATTGATCCCACCTGCCTTTCGTTATCCCAATCACTCAGTTCCCCAGATCCTCCTGTATTTAAACCCTGCCATTCCCATGTTGTCGGTCGGTTCATTGTTTCAGTCAGTCCTGCGTGTTCTGTGTGTTCAGTTCTCTCATTAAAACCTTTAAAACCGCTTACCTGCCTTCTCCTGCATTTGGGTCCTCATCCTCACCTCAGCGCAGCAATCGTGACACTAGGCATGATGGGTGCATCACTTCATCTGCCTCTCTTCTTACCCTGATGCACCCATCACTCTGGAATAGGGTCCACCTGGACTCATCACACCAGTTGTTAATAATGCGTTGGACAGTTCTGAACCCAGTTTTAGTCGTTTCTGCAATCTCCTTAGATGTTTTCTCTGCTTGATGCATGCCAATGATGTGACCCTTCTCACACAGACTAACATCTGTTCCACCACCACCAGATGTGTCTTTCCACATGGTTGTTTAAGAAATAAGAAGCAACTCATTGCACCAGTTGGGTTAAATAACTTGTTGCAGCTGAAAGATAATCGCCCATGTAGTAATTATCCAATAGGAGTCTCCGACCTGTTTGCTTAGTTAAATCCAGGTGGCAATTTTTTTTTGGCTGGGCAGTGTATAATATTATGGTACCTTCCTTTCAATCTACGTTTTGGATAGAAGTATTAGATTATGAGGTCCTGTTATTGCTTTTTGTCCGTTACAGTCATTCAAAATGAAGTAAGTGGTTTTTCAGTGCTATTTTGTAAAACTACAGAAAATGCTTTTTTAAAAAAAATCTCCTTAGGCAAAGGCTGTCAAAGAAGCTGGACTGCGGAGGAATGTAAAGCAGTTAATACATTTGAGAAAATACAAAATGATAAACCAGGTTCCTGGTAAGTTGGACTGTGAAAGGTACACTGCTGCAGAACCTTAAGGTCTAGTGACCAGAGATTGGAGAGCTGTGAATAGAATCACTATTATGAGAAGAATGAGTGAAAGTGCTTCCATGAACAGACTCAAAAAAACTGATGGTCCAGTGTTTGTAATTTTGCTCTATTTCTTTGAAAATGTACATTTTGGATACCTTCTGTAAAACACTGGCGGTTCACCAGTGAACCAGTCACAGGACAGCTTCTGGAGAGGGAGGAGCAGGCAGGGCTGAAAGATCAGTGTGTGCAAGGATTCTCTACTGGAGCAGGTGAGTAATCAGGTGTCTCTTACTACATGTAGGAGCTGGTGGAGAAGGCTACATTGGCGCTCAACATAGCAGACTGTGCTACTTAGACTTGACAACCACTGCACACCACTCATGGAATTATTTACCAATAGCACAACAACACTTATCTGTGTTGCTTCTAGTCCAGGAGCTTTTTCTCCTATATGTAGGAAGAGACCGCTGGTTACTCACCTACTCCAGCTGAGACTCTGTGCACACCTGATGCTGCTCTTGCAGCTCCTCCTGTTCCTCCTTCCCCCACAGTCGTGCTCTGACTGCTGCACCGCTACAAAAACATTTTATTTCTACACTCACCAGCCACCTTGCTAGTACTGGGTTGGACCCCCTTTTGCCTTCAGAACTGCCTTAATCCTTGGTGGCATAGATTCAACAAGGTACTGGAAACATCCCTCAGAAATGTTGGTCCATATTGACATGATAGCATCACGCTGTTGCTGCAGACTTGTCAGCTGCACATCCATGATGAGAATCTCCCGTTCCACCACATCCCAAAGGTGCTCTATTGGATTGAGATCTGGTGACTATGAAGGCCATTTGAGTACAGTGAACTCATTGTCATGTTGAAGAAACCAGTCTGAGATGATTCCAGCTTTATGACATGGAGCATTATCCTGCTGGAAGCAGCCATCAGAAGATGGGTACACTGTGGACCCAAAGGAATCCTCTTCGAAAGAGGGATTTGTGTCTTTATTGCTTAGTAGTTCCAAGCTGCCACCTTTGGGAATTGGTTTTGAGTATTTTTTTTATCAGTTTACCTAGAAGCTTTTGAAAAAAAAAAACATATTTTAATGAAAATCTAAATGAAAAAGATCAGATTGTATGAAGAATGTTAAAAACTGTTGTGTCATTGCATTGGTCTACCGTAGTAACACAATTGGGAATTGGTTTTGACTATTTTTTGTATCAATTTACCTGGAAGCTTTTGAAGAAAATATCTTATTTTTATGAAAATCTTAATAAAAAAAAGATCAGATTGTATGAAATGTGTGTAACGTGTCTCATTGGTCTAGTTTAGGAACAGAACTGAGAATTGATTTTGAATAATTTAATCAATGAAGCTGGAAGCTTTAGACTTTTTGTATGCGTTCTCAAATGACTAGAAATTGTTGACGGTCCCTAAGTGGACCACCGCTTTCATGAGTGAGTCCTCGGAACACAGCTGACCGCCATCTCTATCTGGCGCAGCGCCGCACACACACATCATAGCGCACGGCATAAAACTCATCATTGACCGTAGTGAACCATGGAGTAATGTCTGTTGAATATCCACTGTCCAACTAACCTCACCGTTGTGCTTTTTCAGCGTGAGAAATCTCATGCGTGGCATGAGTGCATGGAAGACAGGAAAATGTGTGAGTCTCACGCTCATTGCGTGAGGCTTGAGAGCTCTGCTTATATTGTAGAACGGGATCCAATCAAGAATATGGAAAACCGTGTAACCGAAGAACTGAAACAGAAGTAGGTGGAACATGGAGGCAATGCATGGCATGTAAACCAGAGGTGGACAAACTGATGGAGGAGAAAAGAAAACTCACTGATGTGCTGTGTAGTATTGGTAAGTACATGCAGTCTAACTAACTAACTAACTAACTAACTAACTAAATGAATAAATAAATAATATCAACGTTAATTAAAAATCGTCTTAAATAATCGAGATTTCAATTTCAGTCAAAATAATCGTGATTATCATTTTTGCCATAATCGAGCAGCACTAGGTGTGAGTGGGTGTGTGCATGGTTGCTTGTCCTGTGTGTCTCTGTATTGCCCTGTGATAGACTGGCGACCTGCCTGCTGGAGATAGCCCCTAGCAACCCTGCAAAAAGAAGCGAGTATAGATAATGGATGGAAGCAGAAAAGGCTTTTCAAATAAGTTATATTTTATTTTCTGTGTTATAGGTGGAGAACTGTCAGGAATTATATTTTTTACCTGTTGTGTCTTTAATTTTAGAACTTAGAATCCAGTGAATCAAATATGTTAATCACTTTTCTTTCCAGGTTTTATTGATACACATATGATTCATGTACTCTTTATGATCCTCATTTAACCATGATTTGCACATGTTTACACAGAGACCTTTAAGTTACAGCTAAAAAGCGAGGCGATTCTTCTCTGTGAAGGTCTGTTCTTCAGGGTTATAAAACTGTGTGAGAAGGGAGAGAGATAAGACAGCAGGAGACAGACTTCAAGGCCCAGTTTTGGAGCCGGTCTGCACCTGGCACCAGATAAGGTTGCTAGAGAGAATGGGGGTGTGTCCGAATCCAGGGGCAGGATGCTTGTGAGGACGGGTCCTTGCCAGTCTAGCAAGGCCGGGTCCTTGCGAGACCGCTAAGACCGGAAGTCAGCGACTTTGAATTCGGACGGTATAGCCTTCACCTCTACGGCAGCTAACAGGCCAGGGGAAAGAGCTAAGCTAGCGAAAATCGTCCAGGGAGCTACAGCAGCTTCACGTTCGTGCCAGCGTTTGTTCTTAAGGCTGAGGGATAACCATTTCCAGGTAAAGTAATTTAAAGTAAGTTAGTTTAGTCTACAAGCTTTTAGGACTTATATTTAAATAGTTTTATGTATATTTTAAGCAACAGAAAGGTCGGTGGTTAAATGTACACATTACTATAGAGTATTAACATGTAAATAATTAATATAAACCAAATACATTTTAAATGTTGAATACAGTAGGGCATTTTCTAATGTAAATTTGATCTTAGAACTTCTTAATGAGCATAAAGTTGGTGTAAAAGTATCAAAAACGAACTTTTTAAGTTAAATAGCATTGAAATGTTTTCATTGTGCATTTGTTTATTCAGCTTAAGACTAATAATGCTCAGAGCTCTTCTAAAAATGTTAATCATCTGTAGATTTATTTTTATTATTCCCTGCTTTTCTTTAAACAGAACCAATGTAAAGCAGGTTATATGTGTGTATTAAATTTAATAATAAAAAACTCTTTTTCTGAAGAAGATGTTGCAGATGAGAGAGGCTGGTATGAAGGCAGTCAGCGATGCTCTGTCCTGGAGGAGGCACCATCAACCCACGACTACAGGTATGGGTTAAGTAATTTATGTAGGAAACAATATAATTAAAAAAAAAAAAAAAACACTGTCATTTTATTTGTTTTAGAACCACAATTGTTATACTACTGAATCCATAAACCATCTACTTATTGCATATTTCTGAATATGTCCTAGAGATGTGACAGCCGTCGACTGAGCCAGCCCAGCAATCCCTGTAGATGGATGATGGACAGTGAGAGGAAGCATCCCAAAGCTCTGCAGACCGCCCTGTATGATGTTCCACCCTTTGACCAGAAACGTCCGGCCCCGGCTCTCGGTTCCAGCACTCCATCCACGTCTGGAATCCTTCTGCAGCAGATCCAGCTACACTGCCAAAGACCTTCTGCTCACTCAGTTTAAATAAATGATCCAGGAAAATAGTCCCTCAGCTTAATCCTGCTTGAACTGTACATAACTGTTCCATATTTGTTTAGATCTTTAAATAATTGTCATGTATTATATAGTTATGTCCCCTTACCATATTTCCATTTTCTGTTCATGTAATATGTTCAAAAACAGCTGTAAATAATAAAATGATCAAATGAGTTATAAATTAGCATTTGCTTTAATAAATGTAAATACCAAACAACATTAACATGATAATAGTGGAAGGCCTCTCCCAGGAGGACAACCAGGTAAATCAGCAGCAGTGAGCCTCTCCTGACCCTGGACACTTGCAGTCCTAAACAGAGAAAATCAGAGATCACAGGTTACAAAAAGGCAACAAACACACTTTTACATTTATCTACATGAGAAAATAAAAATTATATTCTTCACACATACTATTATTTAATTGTTCTTCTGTAAAACATGTCAACTGTGTTAATTCCTGAATGTAAAACTACTTTTCACAGCAAAACACCAGATGAACTACTGTGGTCATGTGTAAACAGGTTCACTCTTCACCTCTGAGCTTAATAAAACAGCTTCTTTGCATCGTTGGTCTTAAAACAAATGACAAGAAGCTTAATTCACTAAAGAAACACACATGATTAACTACGGGACTCGCCTTACAAGCTATTTTCGGGTTTTTTCTGCCTAAAATTACATTAAAAAAAACAAATATACAAACGAAAAATGCCTACAAACAGAACCGCTTTAAGCTTTTTAGTTTTTTACCGCTATTTTTAAAGCAAACTTACTTTTAAAACTTCGCTGCTAGCTGCTTCTTCTGCTTGTTGAGAATCCAACAGCCCGCGCGCAAAGCATGCTGGGATAGCCTTGGCCCGTGAGGATACACCAGACCCATCCTCAAAATTCGGGTGGAATGAGGACGCATATGAGGACGTGAGAATGAGTATCCTTCGAATTCGGACAGTACTCGTCGCTACGCTGTGACGTAATCGAACTCAAAATGCGTCCTCGCAAGCATCCTGCCCCTGGATTCGGACACACCCTAAGATTTACTTACTGGAGCTCCAAGAGGGAGGGGCTCAGAGGAGACAAAAGCTGTGTAACTTGCAGATGCAAGTCAGATTTTACCATCAGACGCTGGGGGATGGTCAGAAAATCTCCCCGAAAATGTACACGGGTTATAATAAAGAGAAATGAAGAGTAAAGTGAAATAAAGAGTTGAGTGATTGCAACTAAAGGCGGTCTATGGCTCGGTTCTTTGTCGATCAGAAGATTTTAACGAACTGGGAGAGTGGAAAAAGAACGAGAAGTCAAATGCTGAACCAGCTCGGAGGAAAGAAGAAGGCCTGGTCCAGCATCATTCGGGACCAGAGAGGAGTGATGTCAGACTAGCTGCAGAAAAACAATAAGATCCTTTGACCAAAATACATCAGAGAACAGAAACAGACAGAAACACCATTTTTTTCCACAACAATTTGGAGGAGGCACTCCGTGGAATCTTCTGACCAGGCGACGAACGAATTGGACAGTGGACGTTGGGAAACCAAGCAGTCTGTAACCGACCGCCGACCATTGGCCAGTGACAAGATTGAGAAAAGATAAGACGGACAATCAAGCGATCGCATTAAATTGGTAAGCAGAACCTGTTTAGTCAAACTCTGCATATTGGGGACAATTAAATTACTTGTTCGTCGGACATTTGAATCAGCCTTGTTGTAAAGTTGTGTGTTTTTAAATGCGGGGGCTGCAGGAGGGAACTAAAGCCTCTGGTTTAATGTCAAGTTACATCTAAGCCAGACACCCACTTCACCTGAAGCCACGTGATCTCACAAGAGAAAGTTCTTTTCATAATTGTTTGGCTTGTGGACTGATGAATTTTGCTTGGTGGGAAGTTACAGAGACAAAGAAGGTAAGAAAGACTAAAATAAAAATAACTTACCAGACAAGAATGGAAAAAGTATGTTGCAAACAATATATTGTAAGAAAATTAAATTTCTTAATTAATTATATTTTTCAAATAATTTCGAGTTATCTAAACTATTCATTAGAGAACCGCCAAGGAGAAACAAATCCAGTTAAAGTATTGATAGTCTGAGTTAAACTGCTATGGTTTAGCCATAGCAGTTTAACTCAGACTATCAATACTTTAACTAAATAAAGTATTGATAGTCTGATATAATAATATTTAACTAAATAAAAATACTTTCTAAATATACTAATCCCAGATATAGTAAGTCATGCAGTGTTTTAGCACAATTAGGCTAGTTGCTGGTGAAAGTTCTCAGTCTTTCTACCAATGAATATTCCTCCTCCCTACCCTACAAGGAGTCGTCAACGTTGTTAGCCCGTATTGTTTTAGACTGGTTGTTTTGATTAGATGCGGGCGGGTGTGACCTAGACTGAAACTGTTTTAAAATCAGGCTCAATGTAGGTGCTAGAAAAGCGAAACCTGAGGACGCCCTCTGCTTAATTCAGGTCTTTCCTGTTTGACATAGATGGCTTTCTTTATTCCTCTCCTCTGGTTTCTCCTCCTGCATCTAATCAAAGCAACTAGTCCAACACAATAGGGCTTGATGGGGTTGAGAGGAGGGTTATTCATAGGTAGTTTCAGCTCGTTAAGCAACAATAGACAGCTATGAGGATGAGAAGCAAAATATCATGTTGCCATAATAAAGAGGATTTACCAGTGTAGCGAAAGTCAGGAGCAAAGACCATCATCTTGTTTTGATTCTGGTCCAGTCCTGAAGCCCTGATTTTGATCCATTAACACTTCTGGTGTTTAATATGTCTTGTTCACATTCATTATAGTTTGCCTCATCAATATTATTGCATTCATTATACTGTTGTTGAATAAATCTAGAATTGCACTGCACAACACATTATTTCTGCCATTGACCCCCCCCCCCCCCCAGGGCTAAGCCCAGGGTGAATAGAATGTCTGGCTCCGTCTCTGGAGTGGAGCAGGTGCTACCGCTAGGTGGATCTGGAACTACAAAGACGACACATGGGAAGCAAGAGTTGTATCCAGAAAGTGGCCTTTTTCTGTCTTCAACACGTCTGGCTGCAATTCACTCTGAGGCAAGGAAGGACTGCCTTCGCTTATTCCTTCTTCTTTTTGAAGAGTTCTTCAGTCCAGAGGATTGCCAAAATGCAGTGGTGTTTGGAAAACATGGAAAAGTGCCAGAAGGGAAGAGGGTCCTGGACAAGTCCAGAGTAAGTGGGATTCTAAGTGAGTAGTCTTTTTTTTTCTTGAGTGTGATTACTGATTGAAGTTTTGAAAGTTAAAGGTGGAATGTGGAACACGGAGACCAAAGCGACATCTAGTGGTTGTAGGTTGTAGTTGCAACAACATAACTAGGTTTCCAGAAGTCGGGATGCCAGGTTTGCCCAATCCCCAAATATCCAAGTTGTACGCAACTTCCTCTTTTTCAGTGTCTTGACCCAACAACGTTCAGGCCCAAGTTCCCCTTTTCTACCAACGGTGTACTATTTCGTAACATATGTTTCAGCTCCCAGCACTTTTAGTGATAAACAACTCTGTGACCTTTTGACACAGTTACTAAAACTCTTTTAATGTCTTATAACTATTAGAACATGTTAAAGTGAAACACGCATGGTTAAATCATCACTTGCTTGATTTATAGAATCATTCGTCTTGATTATTCAACTCTTAATCATTACAGCTCTATTGACTCAGGCTGTCACATTACTGATGAGTCATTATTGACCTTTAAGATCAGAATCATCCCAGTGTAACCTCACACCATCACTTCTTCAAATCATTCTTTTGATCTGATAACATAAAATCATCCATTCTGATTAAACATCACATATTATTATTACATGAAATCACTCATGTTGATTAAACATATAAAATCATTGTTATATTTAATTTTAGCAGCTTTTTAAGGACAAACAGCATCAAATGTCTTTGTGTGTGTCTGATGCAGTGGCGTAGGCAGAAACTAATTTTTGGGCGGCCCCCCCCCCCCCCCACACACACACATTCTCGTCTTACTTGGTGAGGACCATCCATTGACTTCCATTCATTTTTTGTGACTGTAATATGCCTAACCCTGACCTTAGCTAGAACTTAATTCACACCATACCTCTAAAACTAACGAGTAGAGCTAACGAGTAGAGCCCCCTTCAGACAGACCATGGAAAAACGGAAATGTTCGGGACTCTGTCCGTAAGACGTTTGTGTCTGAATACAAATATCCGGTTAACCTTTTCCTGAATTAGACCGGACGAAAACCCTAGTAACAGGACCGGACTCGTCACGAACAGGGTGGCTGCTTCAGACTGGTGAGGTCGAGTTCCGGACAGGGAGGAGGAGGGGAGCGGGGGATGCTGGTGCGCACCTAGATTACATATATCACGTGACCGGGAAGGCAAAGTTTTTCAACACATCTGACCAGAAAAGTTTGCCACTTGGTTGTGAATGTTTCCATATACGCCGGGTAGCTCGCTCCTGTAGCATGCGGTGAACCATGGTAGCTCGCTTCCTACAGTACCGTCTCCTGGATGCGCAATGGAGCGCATCACAGTGCTTCCGTGATTCCTTTATTAACCATTGAGCTTCATCATCCAGGTCTCTTATGCGTCTTCGTGTACGCAGAATTGCGCTTAACGTAAGTACGCCCGCCGCACTATGCAATATCTCGGTACAGCCCCCCCCCCCCAGACATCTGGAACTTTTCCCTGCTGTGTGAAGGCAGCCGAAAGGACAAGTTCCGGTGCAAAAGTGGTGTGTCTGAAAACACAGTTCTGGTTAAAGACCGGACTGAATTGTCCACACATATTCCAGAATGTCAATCTGAAAAGGGCTTAAGATTGCACCAAAGTGAGGACCGGCAAATGTCCTCACTTTGATGTATAGACAAGTACACACACACACACGTCACACACACACAATCCACCCGCGTGCTGAGTCCTGTGCATCATGTGTTTCTGCTGCGCATGTGACCCACACTCCGAGCTTCAGCGCTCCTGCGCAGTGCGCACGCTGTCAATAGCAAGATATTTTCCGTATTTGACAATTTTTTCAACGGTGATGGAAAAATCGGAAGGCGGTCTGTCATTTTGACATGATTGCAATTAACACCCCCATCTCATGCAGGTGTGCAGACCGTCAAACACAGAGAACATCGCGGAGCTAACAAAATCAATCAAGAAAAGATTCCCATCAGAGCATCTGAGCGTTATCTCACTGGGACTGGGACACCATTCTCAGAATCATATCAGTGACAGCGCGCTGAAGAGCTGGAGCTCGGAGTGCGTCTATCAGGTCACAGACGCGCTCCAGCAGAACCACCATGGTTGCAGAGCGCATGTGTGAGGGAGTGATTTTAAAATTTTGGCTTATGGCGCCAGTAACGAGACGCAGTGACAGGAGTGGCCTTTGCCCTATTATTACACGGAGCTGTGACACACACACACACACACACATACACACTGATTCAATCAGAGCGCACGCTGCGCCAAAAGACCGACAATGCGCCGTCACACTGAAGACACAGATGAGCGTTGCCTCGTCCGTGATTAAAGTATAGCTAATTAAGAGGTTTTTAACAAAGTCTTTCATTCAATGTCAAAATTAAAATATAAGCTTCTATTTATGGGATCATATATTTGAAAGTCCGACTCCAGAGCAGTCAGTAGTGCCTCCAGTCATGAACCTCACCGCTCATCATCACAGCGTGTGGCAGCGGAGCGCGGATTCAGCCAGAACAACATAAAACAGCCATGAGTCTGTGGTAAAAGTCCAGAACCTCATCATGACTTTAGCCTTCTCAGCATTCCCCTAGAGACATCTGATCACGCACCAGCAGGTGACCAGTTCAGGTAGAGCAGAAGAAAGGTGAGAGTGCGTTCTGGCCACAGGTTTAAATGTTCCTGCTTTAAATGGAATTGTTAAATTGCATTGTTTACTGGGGCACTCTAAATATTCATGATAATGACATAAAAGGAAGATATAATAGTATTGATGTTTATTAATTATTATTTAAAAATGAAAGTGATGGGAAAAAAGCTGATCATGTCTAGGGCAACCTCTGATATATATTATATTATATTATTATATATTATGATATTATATATATATTAATTTAAATTTATATTAATAATATAATTAATTTTGTTCTGTTTCGATTTATTGAATGATGGCCTGAAAGGACACCCCTCCAAAATGAAATGAATTTACATATAATTTTTTAAGGGAGCCATTTGATTGGGTGGGCCCAGGCCCACCCAAGCCCAACCATAGCCACGCCCCTGGTCTGATGGTGAGAGCTCAACTCATTTTGACAACATTCATGAGTAGGGTTGTAACAATGCTTCGAAAATCGATTTAAAATCGGTGAAAACTAGTTTAAATATCCATCGTTGTAGAAAGAAAAGAAAATCGATTCACTGCCGGAGATGTCCGAAAGACTAAAGCGGAACTAATATTCCGCCGGACGGAACTAATGTTTGGTTCCATGTTTCAGGCTGTGCATGGTTTTATGACGGACATGTTTCCGGTTTAGCGCCGGTTGTGCGTCACGGATATAAAATTAAGTAAAACGAGACGAATAATCAGGTTATATTCGTGCTTACTAAGGTGTTTACATGTTTAGTTACCCATCAGCTGCGTTTGTTGTTATTCTTTAGCGTGCTAATATAGTATTTAACGATCGTCATTTGCTGCTAATGCTAAGGCTAGCCCATGAGTGCCGTGACGCACATGCTAAACTGCTAACATACCTTCAGTAAACCACAACTACACACATGTAACTTGTTCCTGTTAAATAAGCCTGCTGTTCAAGTTCACTGTTAATAAACGCGCTGAGAAAACTTCTGGTTTCCCTGGTTCTCTGACCGGAACCTACCATCCATATTGGCCGCCTCAACCAGTCGGTATATCCTTTTATTAGTGTAGTGCTACTACAAGAGACATAAATGCAGATGGCATTCAAAAATAAATGAAACCTTTTTTGAGCATAAAAAGACTTGTGATCATTTCCATATCATCATTAATTACCGCTATTACTTTGTTCAATGGTAAGTTTTAGTAAGACAATAGAAAGTTACAATTTGAAACAAGGACTAAAGGGCAATTGTAAAAAAGAATTTATTTTGCCATAAATAACTGAAATTCATTTTGTTGTGAAAAATCGTAATAAATCGGAATCGTGAACTTATAATCGGCAATCGAATCGAATCGTGAATTGTTACATCCCTATTCATGAGGGATTTTCCAAAATGTCTCGAATGTTTTGCAAGGGTTCTGTCAAACATTTCTCTCAAAATAGTCCCAGAATTGATAAAGATGTCAAGAAACCTTTTAGTTTCCATGAGTTTCAAAGTATGAAAATGTTAGGCATGTCTAACATTTCAATTTATTCATTCATTCATCAAATAATATTTGATTTTTACAATTATTATTACTTAAGTGTAAATGGTCCTGGGTTTAGAACACGGACATTCCTCTGTGGGTCAGAAAATTTTAATAAATTTGAGATGAACCGCAAATAAGTTAAGACACTTTGTGACTTAACTGTAACCAGAACATTTTAACAACAACTGAATGAATGTCATAGAAATTACGTTTTGTATGTACACAGTAAGTTTGGTTTGGTAGAGCCCAAAGTGAGTTCATGATGATGTTTTGACTCCTAAAATGTTGTGTGTCTATTCTGTTATTTAACAGTTTCTGTAGAAGGGGCGTGGCTATGGGTGGGCCCAGGCCCACCCACCTTTTACCTGGGCCCACCCAATGAAATGACTCCCTTAAAAAATTATATGTAAATTTATTTCATTTTGGACGGGTGTCCTTTCAGGCCATCATACAATAATTTGAAACAGAACAAAATGTAATTTAATATAAATAATATAATACAATAGTATATAATAATATAAAATATATCAGAGGTTGCCCTAGACGTGTTTTTGTTTGTCATTCTGACAGAGTTAAAAACTGGCCCACCCAAAAATTAGTTTCTGCCTACGCCACTGTTCTGTGGGGATTTTCAGATGATTACCACAAACTGTTCTGTTATCTGGTTAATAATTAGCAAGATTTTTCCTTTCAGTTGTAAACGTTCTGCTGAAACTCCAGGTCACTGTGACTGGTACAAAACAAATATGTCCGTCAACACATTTCCTCACATCTGACATGTGTCCGCATTTTGCAAGCCTTTCACTTAGTGTGAGTTCCATCTTTCTGGTTCTGTAAAGCTGACGAACATTTTGTGATAAATACAACCTGATCCCGACATTTAATCTTTGCTGAGTTCCAAAGGGTTGATGCCTGTGTAGACTTTAATATACGCCCACCGTGAGCTGTCCCTCTGGTGCCCATTCTTCATTTCTAAGTATTTGAGGTTAAACGAGCCCCGTCAAATCTAACCTAAAATATTGTG
This sequence comes from Aphyosemion australe, assembly GCA_006937985.1. Taxonomy (NCBI): domain Eukaryota; kingdom Metazoa; phylum Chordata; class Actinopteri; order Cyprinodontiformes; family Nothobranchiidae; genus Aphyosemion; species Aphyosemion australe. The sequence continues at coordinate 25,525 of SSNS01001223.1, forward strand.
TTGCAATGTTCTGCCAACAGCAAAGTGAGACACAGACTGTAGTGTAGTAGGAATAAAAATGTTAATCCAAAGTGAGGTTTTATTTTTTTTTTCTCAATCCTAAAGTTCAAGCTCTACATTAAGCTGGAACAAGTCCGTGACACAACTTTATTGATCCCATTGAGCAATTTGTATGTAAAAAGTGATATACGGGAATGTGTGGAATGCAGGTGAAAGTTTGAAAGCAGAACTTGAAGCCGTTTTATCATTGCGCAAAGGATAAAGTGTCCTGCTGAGTGAGGCCCCTGTTGCCATGGGAACACTAGCTTTAGATGCAACAGTTTTTATCCAAGTTGGACATATCAAAGTAACATCCAAATTGATGCTTGGACCCAGAGTTCCTAGCGTTCAGCTATAAAGCCATTATTGGGTTTTTTTCTCATTGCCTGTCAGTGTTTTAGTGCCGTGGCAGATTTCTGTTTTTAGAGCTGATCTCCCTTCATTTTATGCCTATTTTGACTGTAAAATTTCCACTTTTCTAAAAGTTGTAGATTAAAGCAGAGTGTAGAAAGCTTCCCCCTGCCTGCCAGGTGATCCAGCAGCCAAACTCCCAGCCCTGGGGCCAAAAGGGAGACAGAAACTGCAAAGGAAACGGGCTCAACGAGTCCCTGTCTGGCAGGATGACAAAGACGACAGTTGCAAGGGTATTTTTTTGGTGACATCCACAGCATGAGGTGACGGCTGCCTTTGGTCTGTTTCTTCTATCTGTGTCTTGTGTATTTGCATGACTCTGGCAGCTTTGACTGTGAAATAATCAATGCATTAGGGAGCTCTCAGAAGCCTTCATGGATTATTCATCACCATGCCTCTCAAAAACACTCTAAACTCCTCTTTTTGCAGCCATTTCTGGTTGTTTAGAATGTTGCAAAGATTCTGAATTTAATAAAATCAGTGATTGTGCTGAGAAAGGACTTCAGAGTGGGTCATATCAAAGCTGGTTTATCCAATAACAAACTGGACATGACAGAACATCACAGCCTTGGCTCAGCAGAAGCCCGCCATCATGCCACAACCCATCCTTTTTAATTGATGTTTGCACATCATGAAGTGGTTAATGACCCATAATTCCAGTTCTGATTATCCTAATGATCAAGTTGCTGCTGATTGAAATGCCAGTGGTGTTTGAATGTTTTATCTTTATTGGAGACATCAGCGTTGGCGCTCATTTTAATGTCAGATGGCAGCATCTCCATTATGAGCCTGTCCACCATCATAAAATCACAATTATACTGAGCATCCTCTGTAATTTGCAAAATGCTTTTTGTGCGTAAGAACAATGAAAATGTTTCAGTAGCAGTCCAACACCAGAGGACTGTAAACTATGAACCTATTAGCTTTGGGTTTATTGAAATTCCTTTTAATGTAGTTTTTGGTTTGGGGCCAAATTGCATTTAGTGAAATATACTGAACAGAACAATTGATCAGTGAGTTTTGTATCAGAATTTTTATGTATGGAAGTGACCCTAAAATCTGCTTTGCTACTTTCTATTGACCAAAAGGCTATGCTCCTGTCTCTCAATGCACTTCTGCTTGTCTCTCACACGTGAGCAGTTACCATGGTGACCCCTGATGAACCCCTGATAATTGTTTGAATGCTGTTAAGCAGTCAAACCATTGTTTTCTTCCTCCTCCATTTTTCAGTTTCTGTACGTTTTTTGATCTGTATCTCCTTCTATGGTTTTTCAGCTATTTCAGCAAATGTGGTATCAAACCGTTCAGCTCGTTCAGCTCTTTCCGGAAATGTCTTTTGTTATTGATATCTTCAACCGTTTCTGAGATATTCAGCTTTTTCTGCAATTTTTCAGCCCATTGAAATGAATGGAAAATGCTTAAAATCGCAAAATTTTTCACAAAATCCTTTCACCTGTTCTACCTCTTACTCTGAAGGGTTAACTTCAACCTAGATACTTCATTTAACTTTTAACAAACTCACAAGAAGTTCGGCTATTCTCATTTAACTCACCTTCTTGATATCTTTAACGGTTCTTCTAAAATCACAAGTTAAACTTGACGTACGATTTGGAAACGATCAGAAATTTCTCCTCCTTTCCCGATTCAAAAGAATAGGGCTGCAGACCGACTTTGCTCCACTTCAGGCAGTGTCCTGAGAGAACCGTAGAACCTATAGAAGTCAGACTTGCACTGCATGAAAGCTGACAAAAATTCCTCCGTTTTGAGTCATAATTTATGGACGTACTCTAAAAATTGTGTTCGTAGCGTTATTTTGTTCGGAAACGTTTTAGTAAAAGATTTCTCAAAGCAGCCTCTGAGGTCATGTGACTCAGAGTGAGCGCTCCAGAGCTCTTTCCAGACAAAAAGTCTAAACAAAATTCTGCTACGACCACATCTTTTAGGATAGACTCGTAATTTTCTCAAAAACAGTAGTTTTTTTTGTCTGCTTCGATGGGATGTCTTCGTTTTAGCTGTAGCTGCCATGGTTCTTGCGCTACGAGCAGTGCCAGGGGAACATATTCTCCTTTGGTGTGATCAGCCACACACACAAATGCGCACACATACAGCTTATTAGTAGTATATAGTTGCATTTTTATTCTTGGTTTATTCATCGAAACAACAGCTTGCCATCAACACTGAGGGAAAAACCCACAACAACATGTCAGAACTTCCATAATCCATACCGAACCGCACACTCTGCAGCATCCATCCCACCCCTTCACACACATGTTGCCAATGCAACTAACTGACAGATGCTCTGCAGGCTTTTCACTCAGTGGAGTGCGCAGCTGGGCGTACGCCCAGGCTTAACCTTAAGTCCGGCGTAGATTTGAAAGTAGCTCATAGTTAAAATGAGTGCACCACTCAGGCGTAAGCCCTTCAGCCGCTACGCCCAGATGTAACTTTTACACCTGGTCCACACGAGGCATAAGTCGGAAGATCTAGCCTAGAGTTATTGTATAAGCGTGTAAATAGGCAACAGCTTATATGTGCAGACAGAGAAGCTAACCTGGCACAGCTGAGACTCACCGAGGATGCAGCTGATTCAGTTGTTCTGTGTGTTAAGCGTTCATGAAAGACAAACTATCTTCACTACTATTTTATTCATTAAATAGCAGAGCATTGTGTATTGGCTATAATAATAATAATCCATATGATAGTTGACCTATTCTGACCATTTTCCTGGATGCAGCGTTCTCGTGCTGAGGAAGTGTTGCTGCGCACACGGCAGAGAAAATCTGTGCGTAATGGCACCATTACCAGGAAGCTGAAGATGAAACAAACTCCATCTGACACAGCACAGTTCTAAACATAATGAATCAGCTGCAGAAAGCCTCACACTTCTTCCTCACATCTTTTGTGGGAAAACCTAGAAAACCAAAACATGCAATTTGCAGATTAGTGTCTACCAATATTGTACAAAGGAGGTCAATGCTATTTTCTTAATTCCTCTTGTGTTATTCCTACTATTCTGTTTACTTCTTTAAGATTTCTTAGAACCTTTCTTTAACCTAAAAACTGCATTTCTATTGTTAATGAACTAAAACTCAAAGGGTAAAACCAGAAAAAAGTTCTGCACAGCTATTCTCTTTAGCATGTTAGCTAACTACTCTCCAGTCAGAGGGGAGGGTCTGAGACATGAGCTATATCTGATTCAAGGAAGATTTGTTTGATTTCTACAGCAGCATTCTTGTGTCAGCTGTAACCTAAGTCAGTGTTTTGGAATAAATGACTAATAGTCTCATTTAGCCTTCATTGTCAGGAGAACACCAGCAGTAAACATGTAGCTAACGTTGGCTAACTAGGAGGTGCTGCTGGTGGACACAAATATAGTACAACAAAGTTATATTTACAAAATACAAACAACAAAAATGCTCAAACTTACTTGTGAAAAGTTATCCCCCGAGCCATGGTCTCAATAGTCCGCCGATTAGAGCAAGAATAAACTACACAGAGCTCAGGCATTCTGTTTACTGCTGCTGTTATGGTTCGAGTCTGCCGGAAGCCCGTCCGATCTAAGATGGTGGCCTCATTTCCTGCGCCCGAGCGGCAAATAGGGGGTCTATCAATTATTATGTCTATGGTGACCAAGGCTACAAGCCCACAGACAGGGATACTTTCCCAGTGCAGGGTTGCAGACAGCATATGGCTTCCTCCAACACAGCATGGAGAAGGACTTTGAGGGGTCATTTCCTTCTGAATATGGCAGTGATGGGCACAGCAGCAAAGCGGTAAGCTTCAATAACTCTGAAATGTCGGCAACTTTACTTTAGACTTTTATTCATGGGCTTCTGGCCATTGTTTTGCTAGCATTAGCATCGGGCCAGCTTACGCTAGCACTATGTGCTAGTTATTTAGCAACTAGATAAATGTGAATTTGGCTGATCTTTATGGAAAAAAACGTGATCTGCAAATTCTCATCAACGCCTTTTACCAGATGATAACTGCTCACACTTTGTAGCCCAGCAGAAATCTGTGTCTTTTGCTCTGAGAGTGATGTAAACTTAGCATCCTGCAAATATCCTGCAAATGGTTAATCCAGCCCTGGACTTACAGACCAGAGTGTTTCCTCAGAATCTCCTCAAAGAATAACATTGGCCTGTTTATGCCTCGTTTCCATCCAGACGAGGTGCAGCTGCAATGTAGCCTCAGCAAAACCTGGCTAGAAGAATAACAACCTTGTTTTGCATCTCTTATACATATCCAGTTAATAAATCTCCCTTCTCTATTTTCAGTAACATAACTTCTTTTTCACAGGATGAGTAAAATTAAAGACTTTCTCTTGCTTATTTTAATTATCCAGTTAAAGCCGAGAAGGTTGAAACTGCATTTGCTTAGATTTGATAACAATTAATATAAAATCTTAAAGAAGATTTTTACGGTAATACACTATCATACCACACAACCATATAGAAACATTTAGAAAGATGACATATATTATAACACTCATTTTAGCCCTTCTCACAATGAAGTCTGGGAAGAAGTGTGGGGGTGTGTAATGGGTATTGATAACGGAACAAGCTCTGGTTGGTTGAACTCTCTTTCCTGGTTTATTGGGAGTAAGAACTGCTAATGTTTCTGCGGGAGAACAAGACAGAATTCTATCCAGCACGCAACGTGAAAGGTTGTATAGGAGGATCTTATGTGACATCAATGTTTATGTTTTTCGCATTGCATCATGGGACCTGGGTGGCAACGAACAGCGTATTTAGTCTATAATTCAATTGTTTGGCATGCTTGGAGGAGGATTTAGCGAAGCAGATGGATCATTCTTGCTGTGTGGTTGATCGTTCGGCCCGTGGGAGGCTTGATAAAAAGTTTTATTAGAATTTCCTCCGTAAAGAACCGCGAAATACGAAATAGATGATTGCGGGTGACCCGACTGTCTGAAGAAAGCCTGGATTCCTGCAGCAACGGAGTTTGTGTGGCTCATTTGTTCATGGTAAGTGCTTGTGACTAAGTGTTTGTTAATAAGAGAAGATGCTTTTTAAAATATTCATCTTCATGTAGTTTTATATCCACGGAGTCATTTTTCGCGTTCTGATTCAGGTGTCTCAGCCCGCGATCGTTATAATAATAAATAAATGAATAAGTAAAAACTAACAACACTGATTAATGAAGACTTACCCAGCTTTGCAGTCGCCATGAGGATTTATCCACCCACAGGTGATGTGAATCATGCTGACTCCGCTAGCCGGCCGGTGCCGACTTCAGCACGACCACGACTTTACCGAAGTCACGGCTTCCTGTTTTGCAGAATAGTTCAGCCAAACGTTCCTTGAAACACAATAATCGTAGACCTCCAGACGTTTGAAAGCCTTTAACTGTTCATGAGTGAAGGGTGCAGGGCTTTCTGTTAAATAGGAATAAACGTCTCCCCAGCAGAGTTTTGGAGAAAACACCGGCGAATCGGACTCAAACAGGCTTTAAATAACTTTATTTTTGTCTTCATTACAGATTTTAAGCTTCTCTCTAACCCTCCTCCTGTCTTTAGACGTTAAAGTGTTTATATTTTGGGGATTTCGCCCGTAAACTCGCGTGAAAGTGTACGTCGCGTATTGATAGCAGGCTGTCTTCTGCCACACAGCCACTCGCGCATGCGCACAACGATGAAAAAATATGTCAACAAAGATCCTCCTATTGAAAGCTAATTTCTGCAGATGAGTTTTTCCAACGAAGCTATTTACACCTCTCAAGGAATCAAACCAGGTTTTTTAAGGGAGTAACTTTAGCAGTTAAAATAACTTCTAAGAACCAACCACACAATTTTAATCAGGAGTTACAACAGCTGACCATCAACCCAGAACCCAGGTAGCAAGCTGACATGGGCCAGATCTGGCATCAAGCCGGCACATCTGGCATACATCTGGCATGGCAAATGACATATCAACCAGGCGTGGGCCAGATCTGGCAATGATGGCACGGCTCACATGGGGCATGCCACACGTGGGCCAGTTGAGGCATAGGTTGTTATGGGCCACATCTGTTCATGCCAGATGTGGGCCAGTTGTGGAAGTTGGTATGTCACCCAGTTCACATGACAAGATTCTCAAGAGCCGATTTAGGAGGGCAACTAAGGCTCAAAGACCAAAATGCAGCCCTCCTACAGTATAAGCCCACGCACGGGTGAACTATTGCTCAGTCAATACCATCTATTTTTGGGAAGGTGACCGTGTGTGGGGAACAGAAACTTAAGAGGTGTCATACAGGCAAAACTCAATTATCAGGTTTTGAGCCAGTTTCCTCTCTTAAACTAGGCTGATCACCTGGTAACATGTCCAATCTTTACAATGAAGGTTCAGAGGTATTTTTCAATATTTAATTCCTAGTCTGATTTATTGAGGTTTGAATGTCGGAACCCCAAAAGACATGGTGAAATTTGAATTATACAGATTTGTTCAGTAAATATTAGTTTATTCTAAAACTAACTACTCAAAAATCGCATCTGAAGAAATCTTTGTAACTAATCAACAAAATAAACCATAAATTATTATTTTTTTACAATAAACCTGGCTTTGTCCATTATCCAAATTTTGTTGCAAAAATGATGGCAAATTTTCACAATTTTTCTGCATAAAATGCCTTATATTTATATGAAATGACACAAAACCTTCCACATCAAAATTCTCTTTGTTAAATCTCGCGATAATGCACGGGATTTTGTCCTGCACGCTTTGAATTATGGGTAGAAGAAGAAGGCCGGCAGCCATTTAAATCTAATGGCGCGCAGACTCACCTCTCCATTGTTCGGTAAGTCTTGGTTTTCTCATTTAAAATGGTAAAAAGCTCATTCATTTGTAGATTAGAGTCTTGAGAGTCGCCATGTAAAGTAAAATTAGTGCCGCGAGTTTTTTTTGTTCTTGCTGTTTTATCTGTTTAGAAGAATTTTCGTACTTTAATTTGAATTAGTTTTATGAGCAGGATGTCAATGTCACATTCAACTTAACTCTGTGGTGCACATTTAGGTCTATCGTGGGTTTGCTAGTTGAGTTGTGTTGTGTGTTAACTCCACATTAATGTTTGTGAGATTTGGCTATCACACATCCTTAGCTAGTAAAGCTAGCTTTTACCCCTCTCCCTCACTCTTTCTCCCTTTGTTCTTTTTAGCTGGAGATCTCCGGCTTTCTGGTTTGACTGGTTTGTGACAAAGGTGAGTTACTACGACCCGTTAACGTTCGTTTTTTATTACATTGATATGCAAATTAAACAGCGAATTTCGGCACTAATACAACATGGTTAATTTGATGTTAAAGTGCTAGCCAAATTGTAAAATGTTATTTGAGTCAGAGCTAGCACAATCCCCTCCATTATATTGTGTTCTGTTAGTTAGCATAAAGCTATAAGCTAAGCTGCCAGTTAATGAAGCGACAAGCTGTCAGGGTTGTGTGTTTTCACTATTCTAGCCTCAGCCTGCTGGCTGGTTTGAGTGTGGATTTCTGATTAAAAAATACAATCCTAGCTCCAAAACAGCAGAAAAATAAAATGTTCAACACAGTACACCCTCCTCTATTAAATATTTCATTTTATTTACAGCTATTATGCATGTAGCACATGCATGCCATATGGCCAACATGTGTGGTTTTGATGTTTTTTCAAATTAATCTAATGTTGCAGAGTTCAAGCTCATCACAAACCATGCCTCTCTACAATCAAGGTTTCTGTCACAGCTCGACTTCCTCTCTGAAAGCCATCAGGGCAGCAGGACATGAAGCTGAGGGACACAGTCGTCACACTGACAGTAAGAACTTTTAAATTGTTTAATTATAAAGTGTATCTGCATCACACTAGGTCAGTAAAATATTTATATGCTGCATCATTTTAAAGCTTCACTTCCTTCACATGTGAGTACTGCTTCTACTGAAAGGACCCTGTCATTTTTATCATGTTTTGTCCCACGGTGAGAAATTGATTATTTTTTATATTATTTGAAGATCATAACCTCCAGTCTATGATAGGGTTAAGCGATATGTATAATTTTTCCAACCTCCAATCGTCAGTCCAATAAATGACGATGGGCAATACATTCGCGCACGTGACTCTTTGAGCAACGTAAACATGCATGGACTGATTTGCGAACACAGATGAAGTCCAAACATAGATTTTTTTTTAATGGAAGTGCAGTGCATATATGTTCAATGGAAGATAAATTTAGATTTCTCTTACTTTTTGTTTAATTTTGTATTTGTTATTTGGTGGAGTGACGTATAAACGACCCGTATTAAAAACGGTTAAAGTGTTAAAAGAAGCCTCATGTTTGTTTCCCTGTGGTGCCCATCATTGTGGAATTTTATTTAAATCAAATGTTTTGTTTTTTAACATGGGCTCCTGGGTTTCTTTCTTTTACGAGTCTGAGTAGGAAATGGAGTTTCGCTGCTGCATGTGGACGCACTCTGAGGAGGGCGCGTTTGCTCGCAGCCAGGGGCCGCATGATTCCTTTCACTTTCGTTTTTTAAATAATAATAAACATTCAATAACAACATTACATTTCCATTAATTTTAATTCATATGTAGTCCAAACAAGCTGAACAGAGTACCAGTAGCAATGCCCTTAAACGATTTAACTTAAATTATAGGAACACCTGCTTTGGTCCGAACGCTCATTCCACTCCTCGTAAACCTGAACTGTCACCTGCTTGTCTGTAATTAAATGTCTCTAGGGGCATTGCTGAAGAGGCTCATGAGGTTCTGGACTTTTGCCTCAGACAGACTCATGGCTGTTTAAATGTGATGATTCAGAGCTCCGCTGCCACGCTGGATCCGAAGCGGGTGCTGGAGTAAGGAGCGCCACTTCAGCCAGTTTTAAAATCAGGGAACATTACTCTAAATGAAATAACAAGAAGTCTACTAGACTCTCTGAAAGATAGAAGGGTTTCCACTTTCCAGGTCCGGAAGCCCTCGACATTGCGCTCTTGTGCACAGGTCTGCCACAGACCTGCTCCAAAGCTCCTTTTCAGCACGCTGCTAGTGCGCACTGCAAGCAGCGAGATGCAGAGAATGTGTGAGATAATGCTCAGATGGGAATTACTTCACTGATTATATTATCTCCGTGATGTTCTCTGTGCATAACGTGTAAAATGCATGCGCATCTGCATGAATCATTAACAAACTTAATCACGGGAAAATAAAAAAAATACACAAATCGCCTCTTGTAAAAACGACCGTTTAAAGGCTCAGCCAATCGTTGATTGCCGAATAATTCGTCTAATCGCCCAACCCTAGTCCATAAGGTAGTTTTAATGTCATTATGTAGATGCAGGTGTCACATGCTGACTGGTTAGTTTTTTTTTTTTTTTTTTTT
>SSNS01001224.1:12197-22915 GCA_006937985.1 Aphyosemion australe
AAAAGATTATTTTTTTGCAACAAGAAATATTGCATAACATTTCTAGAACTGTCGCAGCTTGTTCACAATTACGTCATTTTCCCCAAGTACTACAGCCATGTGAAAACTTCTCATAAAAGTGTTGTACATACACCAATTCAGTGTGATGTCAACAAAAAGTTGAATCTCTTATTTTCCAAGTCTTTTCACCAACAGCCAAATCAAAGTGAGATATTTGTTTAAACAGTAATATAAAAGAACATTCAGCAGTTATGTTATAATGACTTTATGGGAAAGAAGCTAAAGAAGCAATAAGCTTCGGTCACTGGCGGCCCTGACTTGGCCTGAGATCTGTATCAGCATCAGCTCCAGAAAAACTCATCTTGGTTGACCTCAACTAAAGACCATAATCCTGCCAGTTAAACTACAGCAATCCCCACAGGATTTAGTATAAACTGACAAAGTTAATCTCCAAAAAGTGTGTTACCAATGGACACTGGGACCTGATGTGGCAACAGGGGTTTAGAGAACAAAACTATCTGGACTAGAAACAGCTGGGGGAGTCTTAGGGAGTCCTGTTTTAGAGCCTTTGCTGAAGAAAACCATTTAAGCTATCTTAGAAAAGGGAGAAGAGTGAGACAGGCTGACAAAACATTTGATACGGCAGATAAAAGGGAGACAGCATTCATAATCTAACCGCAATATTTATACGGTCTGCTGGTATTTGTCTTACGTCTTTTAAATGGCACGGAGCAACCTTTATCCTGAGAGATTCCTCCCTGCAAGATAATGGATTGCAAAGACAAAACCTCCTCCTCAAACATCGTCATCTGCCCCTTCCTCACTTCCTATCATCAACAGATGCAAACACACACACACAGCGTGTGTAAATGCACACACACACTTCTGTCAACACTCCCTGAGGCAGTGGTGTTAATTCCTCTCAGCCTATTCTCAGTCACACATGGCTGTGGAGGCAGTCGCACAGCAGAGCCTCACTGCTGGATTAACCTTTGCTCTCACCACAGATCCGTTTTTTCTGTGGGACCGGCAGTAAGACAGGGGCCATGCCTGGCAGATAGTAACTCATTGTCAGAACACTGTCAGCACCGGACCCTGCATTAGTGGCTTTTGAAGAAAGGGACTGTTGACGTGGGCAGGGTGCCAGGCAGGAGAAAAAGCAGGCCCACTGCACCGCACAGCTCTGAACCCGACCTCTCCCCTCAGGATGTGAGGACGGGGCGGAGGATTTTCAGTGCTTTTTGTGTGCTGCCATAGGAAAATGTGCATTCAGGCAGGCTAGTGTGAGTTTGAAAAAAATAAAAATAAACACGCACAAGTGTGTAATTTGGTTGGTGATGAATCCCACACAAAACAAATGACGTTCTCACTTTCTTTTGACTTTCCTTTCATGACTTCCTTGCCAGTGTACCATGTCCAATCCTGTTTTCGCTACTCTCCCCTGTGGTCTGTGTTACATTTACCAGATGAAAAGGTCATATTTCATAGTGAATGTAATGACTATGTTATGCAGGAATACAGCCACTGGCACTCGAGCAGTCAATCGGTTAAAAAATGCAAAAGCCTCATAAACTAAACAAACTTGACTTTTGTTCTTCTAATTTTATTAGAAGTGCTAAGGTTTCCACAGAGACTTTATTAGGGATTTGTGGCTCGACTGATAGATTTGACCCTCGTGTACAGCATTAGTACAAAATAGTAAGCAAAATCATAAGACGTTGCATATTCTTTGCAGCATAAATCAATGGTAAATGCCTCTTACTATAATCAATAGAATGCACTTAGAAGACTCTATTACTGGTTTGCATTCTCACAGCGCTCATTTAGGTCAAGAAGATTGCTTGTCATTCTTAAGTGATAGGAAAACAAATGAACAAGATATTCAAATGCATTGCAGAGAGACTGAGGCCAGGGACACATTTGAACGTAAGTAATTAACTGAGTTAAAGGCACACTTGGCAGTTTTGGCTTGCTTTTAGCACCCCCTAGTGTTCCGTTAGCGAAAGCAAAAGTGAAACTTATCGCTACGCTGTGCGTTTGTCTTTTTAAAACCTTAGGGTCGGAATATACTTGCTTTTAACCTCGCGTTGGCGCAGGCAGCAGGTTGCGTCTTTGTTCACATACTTGCTGCTGCACAGCACTACACTGAGTGTAGTACTGGAGTGTTCCACTAGGAGGCACACTAGACTACTCAGACTGGATAGAGATAGTTTTGTGGGTACAACCAAAACAAACATGGCATCAATAAAATAGATCACTAACTGGTTAATTTTGAGATCATGACAGAAACAAAGACAGCAGTGGTATCTTAGATGGTGTGAAAGACGCCCACTGTGCAAAGACCTAGTTAGGACGTCCTAGATGTGGTCTACACCAACAGACTCAATATAGACATGATCTGCACGTCCATGCGATGTTGAATGTTTGCAGGGACCTCTAAACCAGAGACGGAGTGTGTCTCACTTGTTTTGTCAACTCCACCTTCTGGTTACTTGTATATTACAGCGTTCGGATGCGTTGCGTAGCGTTAATTTCGGGGACGTGCACAAACAACGCTTCAAATCAACGCAAGTGACACGATCTAAAACATGCAGGAAACATGCTGGAAGCAGACTGCAGCACCAGAGAAGTCCAACAAGTCCACCACTCTGAAGTTGCAAGTGCGGTATTCTGGCCACAGCGGTTGGTGGGGGTCTGAGTGACATTTCATTAACCCTGTAAAGGGTCATTTTAGCACATACTGACTCAAGAAAATGATTTAAAAATATGCAAAAGTTGCATAATATGGCTTTAGTCTCACGCCAGTGTAAGGGCTGGTATATACTTGCTTTCTAACCTTGCGTTGGTGCAGGCAGCAGGCTGCGCCTTTGTTCACATACTTGCTGCTACATGGAGCTGCACTGCATGTAGTACTGGCATGTTCCACTAGGGGGCAAACTAGAGTGCTCAGATCAGATAGAGAGCCAGGTTTGTGGGTACAACCAAAACAAACATGGCGTCAATAAAATAGATCAGTAACTGGTTTATTTGGCAATGGTGGCAGAGGAGTTAAGTGGGCGCTCAGTCTGTCGCTGTCGTTGTGTCCTTGGGCAAGACACTTAACCCGCCTTGCCTGCTGGTAGTAGTTGGAGGGACTGGTGGCGCCAGTTCTCGGCAGCCTCACCTCTGTCAGTGCGCCCTAGGGCAGCTGTAGCTACGATGTAGCTCATCCCCACCAGCGTGTGAATGTGTGTGTGAATGGATGGGTGGATGACTGATTGTGTTGTGAAGCACCTTGGGGGGTTGTAGAACACTAAGAAGGTGCTATACAAATACAGGCCATTTACCATTTACCATTTTGAGATTCCAACAGAAAAAAGACAGCAGCGGTACGGTATGAAAGACTTCTAAACCAGAGACGGAGTCACCATGGTGAGTGTGTCTCGCTCAATTTGTCAACTCCACCTACTGGTTACTCGTGTATTACAGCGTTCAGGCGTGTTGCGTTTGGTCGCGTTAATATCGGAGGACGCACACAAAAGCTTCAAATTGACGCAAGTTACGCATGGCAGCCATTTTAAACACGCGTATGCACCGTTAAACAGCAAGCATATTCCAGCCCTAAGGTAAAAAGATTTGCATGTAAGCTAACAGCTTGTGGCCTTCAAAGATGATGTTTTCAACAAGCGGTACTGTTACGAGTAAAAAAACCCATACATTTATGATTGATCTGATAATGTATCAAACACATTGTCACATTCCATGGGAATTTTTTCCGTAATTTTTTCCATTTTGTTTGGTCCCCCATGAAACTGAGTTTGACGAAGCATGAAGATATTTGCTTGTAAAGCATCAACAAAGCGTACAAGAGAATTTCAGTCCTGTACAAAAGCTAAGATAACAGAGTTACTGAATTATTTAGCTTCCACCCTGATGAAAAACATCTTGGATAAGGACTTGCTGTGCAAATGCAATCAACACAGAAGCAAACGCTAAGAGCTGCTTTTAATGACACCATCCCTAGCTGAGGCTGATGTAGGAACCATGATATCATCCAATGAAGTCACTCGTTTTATCATCATGCTTTATTAAAGAATCAAAACACTGAAAGAAACATTTATTTCTTTTCTTATAAAATCCAGTTGAACCGAACTTGTTCCTGAAGCCGTCAAACGTTTCTTAGAGAAGAAAGAAAACTTATACCAACGAATATCAATCTAACTTTCAAACTACTGCACGAGATCCAAACGTTTGTAAGATTTTTATGTGTGTGGGTTTTTGAAGTGAACTCCATGGTTTAATAGGCCATCCCCTAAACCATAAGCAGTAAAAAGCACTGCAGACAAATTTCCTGATAGAACATTGTGGCGATAGGCTCGTGAACATTTCAAACCCACCTACCTCCATTACGCGCTGTGAAAATTCAGTTTACTTGACATAATACAGTGCAAGGAGGAGACGTTAGAGGGGTGGAGGGCCAGAGGGACCGAGCACATGGAGCAGCTTTGTACCTCATTGTGTGCTCGGATAACAAAGAATAGAAAGATAGCACCAAACACAAGTGAAACAGGAAAAGGCCATTGGAGAGTTCCTTTTTAACTGCCCCATTTCTTTTATCCTTCTCCCAACCCCATGCGCCTAGGTGTGGCGTCCCTGCTCCGTTGCTTAAAAAGCAAGAAGCCATTCCATCTAGCGAGATCCCCAAGTGGGTAATGTACGCTTTAGAAAGCTTATTCTCAGCTAAGACAAAGTTTGGGCTGTAAATTCATGAGCTGCTACTTACATCATGGCCCAGCCCAGAAACTGAACAGGAGGGATGTGGGACTTGTTAGGCTGACAGTAGGAAAGCTATAAGTGAAAAGGCAATTTGGGGTTTAATGAAACCCTGATGAATGGGGCTCAAGCTCTAGCAGCGATAAGTCAAAGCACAGGCAGAGACACGTGGCTGGCAGGAAAAAGTAGCTTGCTGCTGGTTCACGGCAGGGCAACTGTCCCTCCACACGTCATAGCTGAAATCACACATGACACATTTTTGTTTAAAGTCTTGGGAAAGTAGATTAATGTTTGAAAGTAATTAACTCATGCTTGATAGAGCAGAGGTAGAGTCCAGCCTTTTTAATCTAGCAACACTTCAAGTTTGGTGACGCTGTGCCCTCTGATGCAGCCATCAGTGCAAATCAGTCGACAAGGCTTAGAAGGTAAAGACTAAACAAGTCTCAAAGCAAAAGAGAAATTAAACTCCACCCCTAATTGCAGATTGACAGGGGCGTGTCCAGGGAGTGGTCTGTGGTAGCATATGCCACCCTTGGAATCTGATTGGCCACCCCATTTAGTGCCACTTAGAGCAACAATCCAGTTTTCCCCCTTTCAGGAATTATGTATGAATTTTTACAAATCCATAAAAGTGATAGCCTTATCATGTACTGTAATATATGTAATATTGTAAGCAATATGTCATTATTTTTTTGCTAAGCCCATCCTCCTTCACATAGAGCTCCATGCAATTTGAAATGAGCGCCATTCAGTGTTAGCGCTAGACATCTGCTTACGTACAGCTGTCAATCACAGAGTATTCGCGAGCGTTTGAGGACGTACCTAGACAGAGGCAGAGTTGGCGACCTTTCTCAATTCTTTAATATATATATATATATGAATAAACAACATAACATAAAAATAATAATTGTAAAACGATGTGTTTAATCTCTGTTTGCCGGTTAGAGGTGCGCATTCACGAATGAGAAGCATTGCTTCCAGCCATAAAGGTGCAATACATTTGTCAGCCACTAGATGGTGACATTGGACAAAAGATCCTCCAGATTGTAGCTTTAAATTGACTTTACATTGTCCACATTATTATTATTATTCTTTATTTTTTCACATTGACATAAATAGTATTTAGAGTCCCGGTCCACATTCCACTCCAATTGGTGGCGGTAATGCACCAAGAAGTGGCTTGCTAACCACTACAAAATAGCTTGAAGAAGTAGAACTACAGACATATATACATAGATGCCTCGTGGACTGGCGCTGCCTATTGGAGCTGCCGTAGTGGCCGGTCGCCATCTTGGATGGGTCTCCATTCACCTCCCAGTGCATTTATTTCTACTGAGGAAGGTGTTTATCCAACTAAAAAATAGATTTTATTATGCTTTTTCCCTAACTCAGACACATGGTATGGCATGAGAATTAAAATATAAATATAATTAAATACAAAAAATTTAAATATAAAATCTCAAAAGGCAGGTTAGAAAAGTCCCACGTTAACTATTTTCAATAGTGCACCGGTTGTTGCAACCATAGGCTGCACAAAAAACGAGTATATTTGCTCACTTTGCATTGACTTTAGTTGGATTTGGAGCGTGAGAGACCCATCCAATATGGCGGCGCTGTCCAGCGCCCAATGGGGCGTCTACGTATTCATGTCTAGAAGAACAATGTGGAGCTCTCAAATTCACTGGAATGCAAAACATTTTACTTGTGAGGGGAAATTACTTCTCCAAACACACATACATAATGTATATAATCACATACCACAACATTCTGTAGAACATAGACAGGTGAAGCTCAGATTAGTATAATTTTGTTCTTTGAAAATGAAATTTTATCCCAATATGTCCATGCACCCATCAGCTGTACCTGTTTTACTTTACAGAAGGTCAGGGGTTAACAGGCTTAAGGTGAAAAACAACTCAACAGTTTTTTTTTCACCTTGAAAACTTAAAAAAAGACAAGCATGCCTACGAATGCTTACAGCTAATTTGAATTCTGAGAGGAGCCACACGGAGTCAAAGAGAAAACACTCAATGTATTAAGGGGAAAAGCAACTGACTCACTGACTCTGACACGTCTAACATGTAAAACAGTTGATTGTTTTCTTGAATTATTTTCTGTAGCAGTTGAATCCTGTTCATGGTCGTGTAAAAGGTGGCAGGTAGATTTTACACCGGTTTCTACATGTGGTCAATGTTTATACTCCCATAAAAATGACATTTCTCTTGGCAGTTTAAACACCAATAAATGGATACTTGGATTAATATAATCTCTGGCCTTGTAAATCACTCCTGTATAAACTATCAATTTATAAGCTGCGAACAAAGAATAAATAAATAAATAAATAAAATCATCATCTGTTGAAAAAAAGAAACATTACATGTGTTGTCATTCTTTGTTTATTTTGTTGTTCTTTTACTTTAATTACCAGTGGCGGCTGTTGACTTTTTTTGGGTGGGGCGCTAACCGCATATCACCACTAGGGGACGCCAAATTACCATTCTTATGCGTCAGCGTCACACAACTAGAACCTGACTGTCAGCGATGGTCACAGTAGCAGGTCTATGAGCACTTCTGGCAACAAAGTTGTTCCAAAAACATGCTTAATATTCATCCATTCACCCATATATTACACAAACTGCACACGCACTTAAAGGGAATAGGCTAATCTAATCTATAGAATCCACTTTCTACCAACACCCAATAAGCTGTAAAAAAATGTGATGCCGTACAATAGACGCTGCACATAACGAGAAAAACACACAGTAACCACAATGCAAGATATCCACAGAAGCAGGCGTTTAAATTAAAGCCCAGACTCACAATAATAGCAGTACCACTCTTAGTTCAAAGCTTATGGAGCGGCACGAGCCGCAAACGCAGCAGCATGCTAATTTCCTGAAGCCAAAGGTGTAAAATCAGGCTTACCCATGGTATAGGGAAAAAAATCCAATACTATATCCCAACGTAAAAGCTGAGCTGATCAGATGTTTGTCTGGCATTGTTTTACCCGCTCGAGTGTTTAATGGTTGATGCATTCAATCATTTTCCTGTTTACAAGGATTCGAAAAAAACTCAACAATAAGCAATTCGATTGGCTCAGGTTTCCACCGACATCTGAACTGGTCTGAACCAATGGGAACCTGGTCTGAGCAGACTCCACCGTTGATGGTCGCTATACGATGCGCCCAAAGGCTCTCCTAATCTTTGTCGTTGTGGACGGTTTGGGGATCCAGTGCGCATGTGCCAGTTAGCCCATATTAGGTCAATGGTAAAGATTGCTGCGCCCGAGAGGACACGACAGGAAGTACGTCGACGATTCAGCCGTGTTAAAAGTAAGAAGACCATTGTTAAACTACAATTAAATGCAGATTACACACAGCACTTAGTCCATATGGTGTATAGATCATTTAGTTTAATTTTTATGTTTTTTTTTAATTTATTTTGTGAGTCCTATCTTCTTCTTCCCGTGAGACTGGTGGGGCGTAGCCCTAGCGCCCCCTATGGACGAGCCGCCACTGTTAATTACTAAACACATTACAGACAAAATTCAGCTTTTATCAGACTTTAAATGATCACTAAACTATGTGTAACAGTAATTGCTAATCATACCTCAGGTGCATTTGCTTCATGTAGGTTGGCAAGTCATTACCACACATAAATAAAAATCCAGATTTTTACCCCACTGGCAGAAAAACAAGTGCATCATTAAAAAAACTGTTACAGTTCTATACTTTAATCCAGCCAGATTAACAAACTGTTATATTTTTCTAATAGAAAAAGTTAAATATGTGAATTTTTTAGAAAACCTACCAATAGCTATCATGTGAACGGAGCTGCAAGTTGCAGCTAGCGAATGTAATGTATTTGGTTTATATGATCCAAAATAACACAAAAAACAAATAAGCAAAAACCATTAAGAAGCTGATGTATAAAAAAATACAACATTTGACAATGGCAACATACACACAGCAAGACAAATTAATCAGCCAAGAATTAACAAAACACCGCCAGCATTGCCCTCCAACTCTGGGAGATGGAGAGAGAGAGTCATCAGATCTGGGGCGAGTTTCAACACTAAGGATCAATAGAGTTAAACTGTATTATAGACCTGGGTTTAACGGGCAGTCGACAATCTTAGAGTCCTATTGGAAGCAAACGTTACAAACCTCCCTTTATGAAGCCAAATGTACCTGCACTCAGCAGCTAAGGTGAGGCCGATGTAAAGAGCTCAGTAAGTATAGATAGTTTAGCTGCCATTACATGTAATAGTTGGAGTTTTTTGGTCAATGACTCATTGAACACACACACTGAGGTAGGTCACTCAGAAAATGATACAGGAATATGTGAGTTTTATATTTAAGATGTTTTCTTTTTAAAGCACAAAATGAAACAGGGATTCAAATGAATGTTTTTATTTTTTTTAATACATAATGCACAGTTAAACTATGATTGAATTAAAGTCCCACTCGGATCATCTTTTTACCTGTTTACTACCAAATTCTGTGCATCCAGTGCACACTCCTTTTTCATTAATATTTCTCAACAACATCAATTCTAAATATTCCTCTCAGCTTCAAATTTTACATTTTTAATACATAAATTGTGGTTGACGCTCCATGGTCATCCTCCATCTTGAAATACGGTAGCTATTTAAGGACATACGAGCTCCACGTTATGCGTTTGCTCTATGACTGTAACCTGAAAGAAACAGCAGAGGGCAGCAGTGCGCCGTGGAAGCATGGCATCTGACAATGCAACTAAGAAGAGACGAGACTAGCTGCTACACTGTTGCTGGACTTTTTTAGGTTGAATAACAAACAATAAAATCAAAAGACACATCAAATATGTCAGGTCTTATTGATTTCCAACACTCAGCAGCTGCATATGATGAGAACCCCGCCCGCAACAGCTAGACACCAGCCTCCAAGTGTTGTTCCTGACTCACCTCAAGCTGATCATTTCTTTTCTTCATAATAAAGCTCCCAATCCGGTCCCAACGTATCAGTTCCAAAGTCCTTCTTCAAGAAAGTTCCTTCTATTAAAGTCTCCTCTCTTACCGCAGCCTGCCGTGTCTCTCCCAACACGCTTCAGCGGTCATCCGCTAGCCGGTAGCTATGTTAGCATTAGTTACTTTATTTCCACAGCGTGTCCTCGGCTCCAGCCAAACCTGATCGGCTATCCGATCGCTAAACAACCAGTGGTTGATGTTAGCTCCATTTTGATTTCGATCTTCACTGCGGCGCACACCGTGTGCCACGATCAGCTGATGGCTAACTGGCAGACGCTTGTTTACTCCGCTGCTCTAATACACATGACACCGGACGCCACAGCTGATGCCTTCCCTCCTCCGTGTGTGAATCGGTGGCAGCTATGCTAGCTTCCTTCAGGACTGGTAGGTTAATATAACAGCTAACAGCAGCGTTTCCCCTAGAAATGTTTACAGCCGTGATACTTGTTGACTGCAGGGGGGTGGCGGATCGCGCCGCCTCATTGCGGGGGGTGGGGGTGCGTGTGGCATTATGCATTAAGACTGAACAGTCATTAAAATTGTTTTTTAACTGGTGGAGTAGTTATATGCTTTGTGTGGGTTAGGCTACAGAGATTGGAAATAAATCAATCTCATGGTTTTTATAAAAAAACGAACCAGATGGCTGGAGTGAACGCTGGAGTTGTTGCCTTTTTGAGTGGGCCACCGTAGCTGCAATACTTACTCTGAACTGCAAGGCGCTAAAGAGTCGCAATTTTTACCATGATTTCTATGAATATCCCACATAGCACCTTTAAATAGTCCTCAGTGGTCTTTAAACTATGATTATGCCGTTTTTAACCAAAATCACAAAACCTGTGCTGTTTTCTAGTGCTTAGTTTCTACATAGTGGCAGTAGCGCATTAAAAATTTGCCTCTGGGTTGTGGGCAGAGCGTTGGCACGGAGTACCCCCCCCCCCCCCCCCCCCCCCCCCCCCCC
>SSNS01001225.1:8623-28358 GCA_006937985.1 Aphyosemion australe
AATGTCAGGAAATTGAAACTTCACATCTTCTCTGTGGAGAAAATGTCTTGAATTTTTGTTTTATTTTATTTATAAATAAACAAGTATATTCATTCACCATCAATTATAATAATAATAATAAAAAAAATATATAATAATAATAATAATAATAATAATAATAATAATAATGCACTTGTTTTAACTTTTGTTTTTCTGGAACTTATCTTTTCTTTGTATATAAGTTTTGATGATAACTATATAAGCTAGTGTGTGTGTGTGTGTGTGTGTGTGTGTGTGTGTGTGTGTGTGTGTGTGTGTGTGTGTGTGTGTGTGTGTGTGTCCAACAGTTTGTGCCCCAAATTCCCTGAAATGTTGCATGCCCCATATGTCTCAGGTTGAATTCCCACTTTGTGTGTGTGTACAATGTTTTCTGGTGACATCATTCTTTGTGCACATTCATGTTGGCATGGCGACACAGCAATCTGTCCCAATCCAACAATGGGTTTCTGTCACTGATAAGGCTTTTTGGTGCAGGTATATCCTATCTCTGCTCCCGCTGCTTCCTCTGTAACTCATTTGCATCTTTTCACCTGCTGATAAAACAACCATGTTTGCATGTGGAGCAGGGAGAGGGCCAGGAGATAAGAGTCGGTCTGTGAAGTCTGGAGATGTTTGACAGAGAGAGATAAAAACAAATCAAAGCACCACAGGTCTAGCAAAACTCGCAAATTAAAAAAATTAATATTCAAAAATCGGAATATATATATTTTAAAGATGAAATACACCAAAATCAAACTTTTATGATATAAGAAAATCTCCAGAAAGCATTAAAACTATTACAAAAAAATATTTGTAAAATTACAAAAGTGAAATTCTTTGAAGAAATAAACGCACTTCCAAGCTTAAGGCAAATTGATGATCTGGGATTCAATAAAAAGGTTATGAATGGTTAATATATTACCAGTTTGAATGACCTTTGTTTGATGAAATGACCAGACTGACGAGCTAATCAGAAAGAAGAGGTGCCTATCTGTAGCAACAGGTGCAGCCTGACACTTTCAGCAGGAATAGTTTAATATCGCTGCCATTCTGAACATGTAATGATGAGAGGGGGACGGTTTGTTGCTCTCAGTGTAACTTTTGAGATTTAAAGTTGTTTGAAGGCAACAGAAATCAACTTTAATCTTGACTTTGCACGGACTAGGTGTTAGCCCATAGATGCAGTCAAAACTAAAATCTGAAGACACATTTCCACTACCAGAACCTTTTTCCTGGAACCAGGTCAGTTTTGTTTAGAGCCTTTAGGCCTGTTTCCACTATCCAAGCGTCCGGGTAATTTTACCAGACCTTCACAAGGTATGTACTAGAGTATGTACTCAGAAACTGGCCCAGTAGAGTCACTGGGCAGGACTTGTGGTTAACTCACGCTGACTGGTTGTAACTCAGTAAAGGCAGACGTCAACAAACAACCAGCGTTTGTGAACTGGAAGAGTTACTGGTGAAGCAGAATGGAAAGAAAAGAAACTAAGCAGCACTGATGATGCTTTAAAATCACCATTTCTAAACCCCAGATGCTGAAAAATGCATCAGAAATCCCCCACAATGCTCTAATTTTCACTAATGTGATTTCCTACAGAGCACCGTAAAAAAAACTCCTCTTCTGGTCATTGAACGCTGCTTTTTACATCACACAGCCCTTCTCCCAGTCCCTGAATGGATCAAACTACGGCGTACTTTGACAGAATAAAACAATGTTATTAAAGTCCGCGGACGCCTTTTGGCGCTGATCATGGACATTGCTCACTTCTCAAACTGTCGCGATATGTTGACGTCTTAGCAAAGTCCTCAAAGGGATGATTTTGTATGGAGGCAAGGCTGAGAGGACCAGGCCAGCATATTGTCCCTGTCACCTTCACCCCTCCCAGAAATTTCCCAGAATATAGAAATAGTGGAAACATGACAATTCTTTACCCTCATCTGTTTCTGCTACATATTCCAGGGATGTGGCGTCCTAACAATTCGAGAAACTGGCCAAAATCATCAAGATTGAAAGTACTCGGCACCAAAATTTTAGTTTTATTTTCATAAAAAACACAAAAAATTGTTTTATTGTGATTTTTTTTATGGCCAAAACAGATCACCGGGGTGAAACTGACCCCGTTATGTAGCTTTGAGAGGTAGCGCTTCTACCTGGAACCTTGGTTGAGTTTCCCAGCATTCCCAGTGAGAAATGTGCTTAGGAAACAACTGAGACAACTGGAATCATTTGTCTAATCCTGCAGCTCAGACTCCACAACACAAACACAATAAGCCATGGCTAAAGCTGGTCCAGGGTAAGGGTCAAAAGGCTCTGGGTCACTTCGTGGAAAGGTGGCTTGTTTAATGACTTCTTGGTGCTCTGACCAGGTTTTAGTGAGCACAACGCAGCAGATTAGCTAAGCATTTAAGCCAGCTAGGCGTCCTCACAAGAAAACATGAAGAACATTACCCAGCATGCTTACTCAATATCAACAAAGGGTTCAAATGAATGTCACTCTGTAGCTTGAGAAGCTGAAGTTAAACCGTTCCCAGTTCATAAAAGCATTTTGTTTTCAGGGTCAGAGTCAGGCTGCCAGCAAGGAAACGGGCTAATCCCAAACACGGGACAACATTAAGCCGTCTCATGTAAACTGGGGGGAAAGGGGTCTATTCACACAAACACCTACTGATACCAAACCTAACCTGGTCTGTGGTCACGTACTTCCTGCTGTACTTATTTAAAAAGCTTTGATCGTTAAAATCCCTAAAATAAAACCTAATCACATGATTTTCTTAGCCATGAAAACAAGAGAACTAGAGCAAACGGGATCAACATGTGACCTGAAGCCATACATGTAATCAAATCAGAGCTGCAGGAGCCTAACTGGGCCTTTTATGCAGAGCTCTTGGGTTCAGGTTTTAGCACTGACGTCATCAAATCTAGCCTAATGGAGTTGTTTCATCAGCAGCTGCACTAATTCCTCTGGGTTCTGCTCAGTCCTAAAGGTTGTAGCGTCACATGCAGGCCTCTGTTCCAGCTTTCATGCTGAACTAACTGATTTTTGTTTTCTGAAATGGAGCACAGAGAGAGTTTGTGTCATTTGGGCTGGAGTAGCATCAGAGAGCATATAGCTTCTGCAGACTAACCAAATAAAAACAATAGATTTTTATAAATTTGGACAATATCAGAGAGTTTTATCAATTAAAGGCTTGAAGTGGCGCTTTGAAACAGCTCATGGTGATGGATCCTGCAGAGGACCCCTAGAAACAGACATGCAGGGGTTTGAGACACATTTAGGTATCTCAGCAAATTTATACACTCCAAGAAATGAAATGTTGAATTAACTTAATCAAGTTGAGTCAACTCCACTGAACCTAGTTGCTTAAATGTAGAGTAATATACATTGTTATACATTAGCCCTTTTTATGAGCTACACCATGTTGGCAAATCAGCGTAATATTGCCACAACGGTGTGTCTTATAAACGCGCTATAGCGGCAAGGCTATGCGGGAATTTGGCGGCATTCGTGACGCCACGCTTGGTAGTAGTATTACCAGCGCCGGACTTGTGAACGCACATTACGCCTTGGCGCAACAGAGGGAGGTGTCATGATCACGTGATGAACTAATGCAGAGCAAACTATACTGAAAATGAAAGTAAACACAGACATAAGTTTCGCTTTTTTAAACATAATCAGCTGAGATGATAAACTGGAGCGATGCAGAGCTCCAGGAGCTTCTCTCCATTAGAGCTGGAGCTCAGATCATCTGACAGTTCACGAGGACTGTGGAGGACAGACACCTTTAGGAGCGGATTGTCAAAAAAAACTTAAGGAGCACGGCTTTGATCGCAATAAAAAGCAAGTTATGTCCAAGATAAACGGAAGTCCATAACAGCGCAGAGACCGCCCCCATACCCCCTTATACTGCCATCATGTAATCTTTTATAAAATGGACAGGATTGTGCCACATTACGGCGGTCTGAGCTCTTATAAACTACCTTAGGCTCCCAGATGCCGCCTCAGCGTTGCGGCAAATTGGCGGCATTGTTTTATAAAAGAGCCTCTTGTTATTAGAGGTCGACCTATATTGGTTTTTCTATTGCCGATGCCGATATGTAGGAGACATGCTTAGCCGATTGCTGATATGCACTGCCGATTTTTATGGGCCAATTTTCATGGCTGATATCTAGACATGTTCCACCTTATTTTCATGCTAACATGTCACTAATAACATCAATCAATGCACAAAATTTTTGAAGCTGAATTTTTGAACTCTGGATTTAACTAAGTGTTAAATCTTAACTTTGTGCACTGTTCAGTGTTAAAGTCAGACATCTAAATAAAGTTAATTTATAGTATTTATTTTGCAGCTGTTATTAGTGAATGTAAAGATACATTTAAATTAAATTCTGCTACTGCACCCGGCTGCCCGAGGATGTGCCTGACTTTAATCGACTTTACTAAGGACAAATATCAGCCAATGCCGATGTATAAAAAACAGTAAACATCGGCCCATCGTTCTACCTTATAGTTGTTATGTTTATAAGTAAATGTTTATTACCTTTCACTTAAGCAACTTTTAGTGGAACCAGTTGACATAACTTGGTTAAGTTAATTCAACATTCATTTCTTACAGTGATAGATGGCACCCAAGATGTTTAAGTGCGCTCAAAAGCCAGGTTGGACCTTCAGAACTACCTTCATCCTTCATTTTCTGTAAATCCTAGAGCTGGTTGTGGGTGAAAATCCCAGTAGATCACCAGTTCCTGAAAAAACTAACAACCATCTAAAATTGAAAATCTTTCTAAGCATTTATTCACAACTATTCCTAAATCTGTTTAGTTCACCTTTGAGGAGATTCTGAAAGCTTCCTGCTTTAAAACACAACTGTGTCTAAACACAACCCCAACCCTATGCTGTTGGAAACAACACAAACAAAAGCTTGTATCAGGTGATTGTGAACAGCATTGATTGGAAGAAAACAACTTCCAAGCGCACAAAAAGTGCAGCCATCAAAAATTGATGACGTTTGCAGGTAACCCTACACCTGTTCATTGTCTCTCTCTCCCAGGGGACATCTGAGATCAAAGCTCTTTACAAAAGCAGGTCAATCTGAGCAAACGAGAGGACTTTTGAAATATTTCCACAACAATAATAGTGCGATAGGCGTTTTTCTCTGACTGTCGCTGCGGGGAACAGACGGATTATGAAAGCGTGCTGAGACGGGTTTATTAGCTGCGCCTGGTTACCAAACTGAATTATGATTATAGAAGTGGGAGGGGCTAGTTTGTTCTCGTGTTTACAAACGGGAATACACAGAAACCACTTTAGTTTTTCACTTCTTTAACTTGTTAAAGATGGAAGTGTATTTTTACTGGAGAAAAAACCCAACTGCGATACTTTCCCCTGAGCAGAAGTCTGGAGAGTCCCTGTCGTTCCACCCAGCCGCACATGTCAATCACCGGTTGCATAATAAAGCCATAATAACGCCAGGCGTCAAATGATACACTTAAATGCACGTGAATGACTAGTTTTAGGGTTTTTGCCTCGTTTTCTTACCGTGAGACGCGGACGAATCCAAACAGGAGCGCACGGTCGAGCAGCTGCGGGTGTTTACGCAGCAGAAGCGCACACCTTCAGGGGTAAAGATCCGCGTCCAGACTCCGCTCCGGCTGTCCCACTTCAGCAAAAATAATAACACAGACACCCAAGATCCTTAACATGGTCCAATAGCAGCGGACACGGAGCGGAGGTGAAACCTGCTCTAATCCGAATCTGGAAACTCCTCCTCCAACAGTTCCACCTTAAGTCAGGAGGAGCGCTTCAGTTTCATCATTCTGACACACGTCACGGGAATTACAAGTTTATGTGGGATCTTCTGGTGTCAAATGACGTAAAATAGGGAGTAGCTACAATATTCTATTGAAAATGATTAATAATAAAACAAATAATAAAATGACTGCATTTAAGGCAAGATTAATCATTTCTTAAGCAGTTGAACTGAGCAAGCTCTTTTGTTTTGATCAGTCATTTTAAAGGTGGAATATGGAACATGAACACCTAGTGGGTGGAGGTTGTATTGGCAACAATAGAACAAGGTTTCCAGCCGTCGGGATGCCAGGTTTGCTGCCGATACATGAAGTGAGCAGCCAGCACCACGTCCAGTGACGACCTAGACTCACTCTGGTTTTAGATCTTTTATGGTCGCTCCTCTTCTGAGAAGGATAACGACATCTTCTGGGCTCAGAAGCAGCTGCTTGACTTGTCGAGTCCGCCATTTTCCACAGCGCCAGCCTCGCTGTGCCGAGCGGACTGTTTACCCAATTTGCCAACCCACAATAGTGCCCTCTGTTGGCTGGTGGATGTAAACATAAACCCAGTGTCATGCCGTCAAAAATAAAATATTTGATTATTTTTTTAATTAAAATATATCTTTTAAATGAAATACTGTACCTTCATGATTCTGCACACCTCTAATTGACCTTTCGCCGAGCCCCGCCCCCCTTAGTTACTGTTGCCAACTCCGACAATAAGTGGATCAAATACTGAAGCTCCGCAGATTTCCGTGATGGAAAGAAGTAGACAGATGCGTGTCAGCGACATTTTTTGGAGCAATTCGTCCTCAATATGATCCCGATAGAGGCAAAAAGGGTTACAGTATGCAGTGGAGGGATATATTAGTGTCGGCTCTGCTGAGCGAAGCGCAGCAGGGAACAAGGAGTTTGGAGTTTGGGGGAAGGTCCGGACGCGTGGATCCGAGGAGCGGTGGCGGCGACTCGGTGTCCCTGTGAGCTGTCAGATGTCAGATGATCTGAGCTGCAGGTAGCTCTAACGGAGAAAAGCTCTGCATCGCTCAGTTTATCATCTCAGCTGAGTTTATAAAATGTAACTTTTTATGCCCGTGTTTACTTTTATTTTCAATATAGTTCCCGGCCGGAGCTCGGCATTAATTCATCGCGTGATCTTGACACCACCCGCTGTTGCGCCAAGGCTTAATGTGCGTTTATAAGACACACAGTTGAGGTAATATTACGCTGATTTGCCGGCACGGTGTGTCTAATCTAAAAGGGTCTTGGATAGTCTGGGAGGCGGACCTACGCTCAGCCGCGGGCGGGGGGAGCACTCATGCTTGCTGGCTTGCTGGTTGAGCTCGATGAGGAGGTTCTGAAGGGAAACGAAGGAGACACGACTACTATCGAGGCTAATGCTTAGTAGTAAATTAGGCTTAGCTTCATCATTTTGTTTGGAGCTGTCGGATAGTAAGGGTTGCTATGATGTGTGATTGGACAATAGCCGTTCTGGGGGCGGGGCCGGCGAAAGGCTAATTGCCTCGTTGAGGTATTATTTTTTTTAAATATAGCTTTTTATTAAATTGTTCCATATTCAACCTATTCAACCCCATAGGGATTCTATGCAGTTTTGGCTTGCTTTTAGCACCTAGTGTCCGTTAGTAAAATATAAAAGTGAAACTTATCTTCTCGCTGTGCGTTCGTCTTTTAAACATTTTAATCTAACTGCTGAAATGTCTCCTCAGCCTTCATTAGTGTCTACAGGAGCGGTTCATCACTAAATCAAACTGTGTTCAGGATCTAAAACATACAGGAAACATGCTGGAAGCATACTGCAGCACCAGGTATGTCAGCTCCACTTTACTTTAGTCAGAACCGGCACTCTGAAGTTGCAAGTGCAATATTCTGTCCACAGAGGGCGGTGGGCGTCTGAGTGACATTTCATTAACCCTGTAACGGATCATTTTAGCACATACTGGCTCAAGAGCATGATTTAAAAGTTGCATAGTGTGCCTTTAATTAGAAAGCGTTTGCATTTTAAAATGCTTTTAAAATGCATCTTCTATGGCAAAAAGTGAAAAAATATTGTAATAGTTTTAGTTTTTGTAGAAAAAATAGAAAAAAAGTACTTAAATTCTGCACAAAATCTGCAAATGTGCACCAAGATGTTTAAATATCTTTGTCCTAAATATAGGCACAACTTAACCCCACCCAGTATTCCACTGTGCTCTTCTAGAACATCCCAGCTTCCTGTGGGGCTGGGGTTCACTGAAGTGAGTTTGTTATTTAGGAAGCAAATATAATTTGTCCAAAACCTTAAACTGACTCCCACCACACAAATGGGTCTTACCTTTAGTAAAAGGAGATCTTAGCGTCTGGCAACCAGAATGAGAAGGAAAAAAGTTGGTTTGTAGTGACATCTAGTGGCAGATAGATGACATGACAGTTGGGTTTTGTCTCCATATCCACAAAAATCAGGCCAGATTCTGAATAAACACAATTTCTGCTGTCAAAGTGAACATGCAGACACTGACACCTGTTTGTTCAACACAGATTTTTTAATTTAATAAAAATAATAAAATAGAAACAAATGTGAAAATTATGGAGGGACTTAAGCAGATGATTTGGATTTGTCAGAAGATTTTTTTTTACTTGAAATATTTGGTTATTTATTTATTTATTTAGACTTTCAATTTAGATTACTCAATTTAAAGTGGAAATAAAAAATTCTGCTCTGAGCTGAAGGGGTTAATTCCACTCTGACTGT
This sequence comes from Aphyosemion australe, assembly GCA_006937985.1. NCBI lineage: Eukaryota > Metazoa > Chordata > Actinopteri > Cyprinodontiformes > Nothobranchiidae > Aphyosemion > Aphyosemion australe. Next base: position 17,179 of record SSNS01001225.1, read on the forward strand.
TGCACATTCCCATGCTGGGTCCAGACCGGAAACTGAGGGGCGACACTGTCACACACCCACTGATGAAGATGATGGTACTGGAGGGGACAGCGTAGAGAGATGGAGTTGTGCAAGTAGATAAAGGACATATTAACAGCTCCATGATCTACTTTTTTATTTATAGTTTCCATGTTGATTTAAATCCACATGATGGCAGAAGTCCTGCTGGAAGAGGAGGAGACACAATACCAACATCAGCAGGATGGCCACAGAAAAGGTAGCACGATGGACTGAAAACTCCGGTCTTAAAATTGAAGGCTGACGTTTTGTATCATTGAAATAAAAATGTGACTGTTTTATAAATGTTTTTGAAGGGGCTACTGTGTAATTCCAAACAAATAATGTTAGTTAATCATTCCAGGAGCGTGTTAAGTTTTATATATTTGATATAATCTATTCCTGGTTTGAATCCACCTGATCTGATTGAGGAGTAAAATCCTCCTCGTGGAGCATCAACGTTTTCAATCACTAAACTATAGCAATGCTCACAAAACATGACTAGCATGAAGAAACACAACTTTACTAATACAAGATGTGGAAACCTGATGGAGGTTTTGTAGATTTTGAGTAATCCTTTAATGGCATATGGTGTGGATTAGTATTATACTCCTAATCAGAAAAGAAATCAGGGTTCCTCTTTAGTTTAGCTGTTAGTCTTTAATCTGATGTTTTACTTTGCAACACCTGATGTGCTATCTGTCCTCCTCCTCCTCCTCCTCCTCCTCCTCCTCCTCCTTCTCTATCAGTTCAGACCCCAGCAGCTGATTGAGACCTCCTGTTATAAATAAGCTGCCATGTTGCTAAAATAATAATCATCCTTTCAAACTGGAGTGTGTTTGAATCAGAATCAGTTCCAGGCAACTTTAGATCATCAGTCTCAGCATTTGTCAGATTTAAAGTATATTCCAACTATTTAAGTCTCATTCTAACAATTAAAAAGGGTCCAAAGAGATTTTTTATTCACATCAAAATCTCAGGATGTTCTTCTGGGTAAGAAGACTTTCCCCGCCTCCTGCCGAGCAACATGTAGTCAAACTGGTGACCAGAGTTTCTTTAACAGGAATCTGTGTTGTGTTTACTGGTGTGTAGGCTGGTGAAGCGCAGCACATGGGGGTGGGGCAAATTGTTGTTTTCACCAGCTGTTTGGTGACTGTTGCTGCTGTGCCGACTAATGTGAACATGTGCCGAATGGCTGTGGAGAGAAACGTGTTTGCAGATTTCAGCAGCTTCTGTGTGTGTGTGTGTGTGTGTGCGTGTGTGTGTGTGTGCGTGTGTATTGTGGTGTTTTTCTTAGTTTACTAAGGCAAAACTTAATTTCAAAAGGTCTGGCAGTGTTTCAGGGTGGAAAACAAGGCTTTGAAATTGGCTGAAAACAACAGGGAAATTAGAATTTTTGGATCTTTCTGCATCTTTTGACAATGTTGATCACAGCACCTTGATGAACAGACTTTGCAAGTTGGTGGGGATCTATGGACTGGTTCAGATCGTACCTAGTGTCTGTATAAACCAAACCATGTCAGATTCTATCTATCTGTTCAGTGGGGTACCCCAGGGCTCCGTTATGGGTCCACTCCTGTTTTTGCTACACATTCACCCTCTCGAACAGACAATTAATACATTTCATAATGTCACCTACAACCTATAGGTAGCCTAAGTCTCCTCCCTTCCCATCGGCTCATGGGTCTCCTAAACAAAGAAAAGATGAATGCAAGTGAACGGGGCTATAAAAGTTATTTTCTGGTCCGCTTTGCCTTACGCCTGAATCACACACATGTTGTATTTCAATTTAAATCAAAAGTAATGACGTGTGTTTCGACTATGTCTCTAACGTACTTTGAGATTTATTAGCTTGTAAAATTTTGTGATTAAAATCACTACAAATCATACGTCGCATATATGACGTCACTGCAAAATCTCATCTCCCCTAGCGTAGCTGCTACTTACCACATGGTCAGATTTATAGTGGTTTTCTCCACGTCTAATGCTCCTTCGTCCTGGAAGAAGGATTTGAAGCTCGCTAAACTCACCGCCATTTTTCTTTTCCTCTTCTTTTTGCTTTGTTTGATGACGTCATTTTGTGAGACGAGCAGTTGTTTTCCACTGCGCGTTTTCACACAAAACCTAAAATAACCTTTGCCATAATAAGCGCTTTCTTGCCAGCAAAATATGTCTTTAAAATTCATGGACATCCTATGTGAAATCCAAGGCAAATATCAAACGGGATCAGACAATAACTTTAATCACTCCAAAGACTCACATAGATTTTTTCTGACAGTATGGACCCATGGTCCTGAAGTAGATGGGCGTGACTCTGGCTCTCTGTATGCAGATGACATTCAGCTGTACTGCTCCTTTAAGGATTCTTAATTCTATAAACTGGCCGAACTACTAGAGTGCCTATCAGCAATCACCATCTAGCTAGAAGATAACTTCTTTCAGTTAAACTCTGAAGAGACTGAATGTCTGATCATTGCCTCATGGCTCCTCAACAACTTGGTCATTTAACTTCTGCCGTCAAGTCAAACTTGAGAAATTTGGGTGTTTTTGACTAATCAATGTCTCTTGAAGGCCACTCAAAAACGCTGGTCAGAAACTGTTTTATTATTATTAATAATAAATTATTATGTGACAAAATTCTGGTCTTTAGAGTGTAATAGCAAATAAAATTTCATGGTTTTTTTTGGCCTAGTTCAGTCTGTTTCTTGTTTTCCATGTTATCCAGCATCATCACCAGGCCCATTTTAGCAGTTATTTGCAGATATTAGCACGCTCACAATGATAAAAGGTGATTCACACTTTACCTGCTAAAGTTATTAGTAATAGTCAGAAAATGAAAAGGATTCTGCTAAGTTTGTTTTAACACCACATCTATTCAGCCGCCAAACAACCACATTTTGAACTGAATCTAGAAGAAAGCAGTCATGCTTCGGTAGAGCTGAAGTTACAGGATTTATTTTTGGATGTTTGTGCTTCTTGTTGATTGCTTGGTTTTTGTCTTTGTAATTTTTTAATAAATTCCAATATATCAATTAAAACATGATAAAAATATATATAAAAAAACAGTAGTTACAAAGAGTTTTTATCATGTTTTCTTCTGCTTCTAAAGATGAAACAATGAACTGTTTTTATTTTTAATATTATTGTGGATCACTTATTTTACCATTAGTTTCAAAAAGTCTTAGTAAGTAGACTGTGAATCAACAGTTTTTGGCTCTAAACATATTTTCCTACTATCTATAATTGATTTATCTGTTTCTCTTCCAGCGTTCAGAGTTTAAACACAAAAAATGGGCAAAAAAAAGATTTTTTCACACCTGTTTATTTTTAAATTCTGTCACCTTACCCAGAGCTCTTCACTTTAAAGATGACCTAGAATGTAAACCAAAATTTTCCTTGTTGTTGAATAAAGACAGCTTGGGTGGTCAAAAGTAGCATGCCAAAAAGTCAAAGCCGTGTGTGACCTACTTTTTATGTAAATTAGAAAGTTGAGAGAAAAACTTCTGTTCTCAGAAAGCCTTCCTTAACATGTCATAAGGGGGAGCCCTTCCTCCTCAAACCTGCATGTCTCCAGTGTCTGAGGCCTTCTGGGGAAACCAACCAATCAGCAAGCAGCTCATTATCATATTCATGTCCTGGCCGAGTGGGAGGGGCAAACAGCTCTTTTCACAGCAAGGCTGGTTTAGGGGTTTTAGAATGGCCTGTATCAGGGCTCCTGGGACAGATGAAAGCCAAAAGAACATTTCTTATGCTTTTTAGAGGCTCAAAGCTCTGTTTTAGATTGTTGATTAACTGCATTCTAGGTCCTCTTTAAACAAATTTTATAACATTTTATTTAATTCAACAAATTTGTACTTTGTGCTTTTCTGAGCAGCAGCAGTGAAGTCATGTGACTTAATGACTTCATCCTTTTGCAATCCAAGCTGCTGGTTTAATTACTCAACATGTCTCTAAAACAACAAAGGGAGAGACTTTTAACCTGTACAGTGACGAAGCAGCTCTGATACTTCCTGAACGACCACATTCCAGTTCATCAGATTGGTCGAGTAAACACAGGAGGAGAGAAATGCANAACAGATGAAGCAGCTGAATCAGGCCTGAATTTCCTCGTTTTGAGCTAATTTAACACATTTCTACTTTCTCTGAAATGTTTCCATCAACAATTCTGACAATTGTTTCTCACATTAACGCAAAATAAATAATATATTAATCTGACCTTGAGCAGGCAAAATGACATTAAATTTGTTAACCAAATGATAAAATCTCTTTCACACATCAGCTCCAAAAGCGTGCTGGTTTGCATGAATATTTTTCACCTCCAAACAAACACTGCTGGCTTTGTGTTTAGTGCTAGTGGTATTCCTGATGGTATTGCATAAAGAGCAACACTCCCAAGGTAAACATGAGAAATGAGATCAGCTCTGAGGGAATTAAAGGAGAAAACATAACCAGAGCAAACATTCAGAAATCCTCACCTGGAGGGTTTTAATCTTTTTTTGTCATCTTGGTCTAGTTTCTGGTATTGTCTGACATCCCAGATGGTTTCATAAACAAAGGTGTGGTCAGGACAAAGACCTGAAGGGCAGGGCACACCCTTTCCTCTGAAAAAATAGATGAACTCTCATGTTAAACAGAAGTTTTCAACCTCTCAGTTGATTTATTATTTGTCCGTTTTTCTTGTTTTTGTTGTGGATTTTTAGTTCCTCCTGCAGCTTGGGACAAACCAGTAAAAACACATCAAACATGCAGCTCAATCAGGAATAGGGTGTTTTTGGTAGCTGTCCGCCAATGGAGTCCATTAAATTGGAAAAAAAAAACGTTCACAACCACAGTAGGATTTTGGTAGCCTAGAAATCTAGAGCAACCGTAGTATTAGCAAAATGATTTTGCTCTTCAGGTTGGTCTAGCCACGCTCCACTGTAGCCTCAGCAAGTCCCAACAATTTTAGGTCAGGCCAATCACAGTGCTTTATGTTTGTAGCGATTTGATGGGCAGGCTTAACACCAGAGCTGCAATGGGGAAAAACAAAGATGGCGGAGCTCAGGAATGGCACTCATTTGAAACGGCTTTGGCATCAACTTTGGGTGACTTGTACTTGCACTTTTCTTTGAGACATGAGCAGATAGAGGTACTTAAAGCTGCAAGGGCAAATCTGTAAAACAAGCTAGCTTTCAGACACAAACAACGTTAGAGTCGCTCAACCAGGTTTTCTGACTAAAAGTGCTCACAAATCCTCCATTAGCTTTGGTTAGCCCAATTAGCTCGTAGCTACATCAGATCTGAGTTTTATGGGTGTAATGGCTGCCCACATCCTCACAGCCCCACTCTCAGCTCCGCCTCTTTGCCCATTTTTATAATGTCCATAAGTGACGAGACGTGTGACACGGCCAAGATGGTGGTGGTGGGAACCATCCATTGGGCTTCAATTCAGCTCTTCAGAAACCTACGGGTGACGTCACAGAGGGTTTGTACAGTATTTTTTACGGTCATTGGTTCTAGCGCTGTCCAATCGCGTGCAGATATAGTTTAAAAGACAACCATAGATTCTGCCTCACGACAGAGATCTGTCTATGGGTCTTGCAGACCATATATTTACATATGACTGGCCAGACTAAGATTTTGGCTAAATGAGAGAGAAACCCTGACCTTTTTAGGGCCAGATTTGTGACGTAAACAGTGGTGTTCAATGATCAGAAGGCACCATATTTTATGGTGCTCTTTAGACCACAAAGTGCCGTGAATTACGGCGTTGTGGGGGGACTTCTGCTGCATTTTTTGGCATTAGGATCTTAGAAAAGACACATTCAATGCTGCTTAGATTTTCTTTTCCTTACATTCCGTTTCACCACCAGTAATTCTTCCAGTTTGACAAATGCCAGTTGTTTGGCGGTGACTGCTGATGTCACTTCCCACTGAGTTACAACCAATGCATGAGTTAACACCAAGTCCCGCCCAGAGACTCTACCGGGCCATTTCTGAATACATACCCCAGTTCAAGTAGTTGGTCCCTGAAATTATCTGAAAAAATTATCCTTTTTGCACGACCTAATGAAAAGGACATACGAGCATGAAGCTAAGGTCCGGTTCAGATAATTAAAACAAGCCTATAGTTTTTCGCCAGCAGCAGCTGATTTACTCTCACAATGCATAGTTTTAATCCAGTTTATATACATGTTTTTGTCTTCTTAGCTTGTCTCTCATTGCTTTTAATATATTTTCTCTCAATCCCCCTAGAGAGTAGAGTCTGCACATCCAGACTCTCAAATCTTGAAGTGAAAGGTCCTGTTAACCATATTTCCAGTGTAAAACACTGAAGATACATAAAATGTTCATTAGTGAGCTTTTGTTGCTCACAGTTCAGGATTTCTTGTAGTTTTCTCACAATGTAAGAGGCTTCATTTTAACCTTCTGTTTCTGCCTGTAAGAGGGCGTGAGAGGCACAGGTGTGGTTACCACGGTGAGCCAAATTAGTCACTAGCAGCAGCTTTAACATTTCTGTTGATCNGTGCGTGCGCGTGCGTGTGTGTGCGTGTGTATTGTGGTGTTTTTCTTAGTTTACTAAGGCAAAACTTAATTTCAAAAGGTCTGGCAGTGTTTCAGGATGGAAAACAAGGCTTTGAAATTGGCTGAAAACAACAGGGCAATTAGAATTTTTGGATCTTTCTGCATCTTTTGACAATGTTGATCACAGCACCTTGATGAACAGACTTTGCGAGTTGGTGGGGATCTATGGACTGGTTCAGATCGTACCTAGTGTCTGTATAAACCAAACCATGTCAGATTCTATCTGTTCAGTGGGGTACCCCAGGGCTCCATTATGGGTCCACTCCTGTTTTTGCTACACATTCACCCTCTCAAACAGACAATTAATACATTTCATAATGTCTCCTACAACCTATAGGTAGCCTAAAGCCTGGGACACACAGGAGACGGACGCGCTGCGCCACGGAAGCGCCGCAGTTAAATGGTCACACAGGAAGCGCCGCGCCGCTGAACCAAAGACTGTAGCGCTGAACGCTTCTTGGAAAGTCACGTGATAGTCACAGCATCTTGAGAACAGGAACAGCCGCTCCGCGGCGCGCCGCGGCGCTTGAGATAGAACTGGCGCCTATCTTCAGCGCCTCTGCGCGGACCGGCGCTTCTGGGACGCGACGCTGCGCTCCCCGTGTAGCCACTCTCATGGCTTCTAATTAAAATGACGGCGCGGGCGTGACGCGGCGCGGCGCGTCTGTCTCCTGTGTGTCCCAGGCTTAATCTCCTCCCTTCCCATCGGCTCATGGGTCTCCTAAACAAAGAAAAAATGAATGCAAGTGAACGGGGCTATAAAAGTTATTTTCTGGTCCGCTTTGCCTTACGCCTGAATCACACACATGTTGTATTTCAATTTTAATCAAAAGTAATGACGTGTGTTTCGACTATGTCTCTAACGTACTTTGAGATTTATTAGCTTGTAAAATTTTGTGATTAAAATCACTACAAATCATACGTCGCATATATGACATCACCGCAAAATCTCATCTCCCCTAGCGTAGCTGCTACTTACCACATGGCCAGATTTATAGTGGTTTTCTCCACGTCTAATGCTCCTTCGTCCTGGAAGAAGAATTTGAAGCTCGCTAAACTCACCGCCATTTTTCTTTTCCTCTTCTTTTTGTTTTGTTTGATGACGTCATTTTGTGAGACGAGCAGTTGTTTTCCACTGCGCGTTTTCACACAAAACCTAAAATAACCTTTGCCATAATAAGCGCTTTCTTGCCAGCAAAATATGTCTTTAAAATTCATGGGCATCCTATGTGAAATCCAAGGCAAATATCAAACGGGATCAGACAATAACTTTTATCACTCCAAAGACTCACATAGATTTTTTCTGACAGTATGGACCCATGGTCCTGAAGTAGATGGGCGTGACTCTGGCTCTCTGTATGCAGATGACATTCAGCTGTACTGCTCCTTTAAGGATTCTTAATTCTATAAACTGGCCGAACTACTAGAGTGCCTATCAGCAATCACCATCTAGCTAGAAGATAACTTCTTTCAGTTAAACTCTGAAGAGACTGAATGTCTGATCATTGCCTCATGGCTCCTCAACAACTTGGTCATTTAACTTCTGCCGTCAAGTCAAACTTGAGAAATTTGGGTGTTTTTGACTAATCAATGTCTCTTGAAGGCCACTCAAAAACGCTGGTCAGAAACTGTTTTATTATTATTAATAATAAATTATTATGTGACAAAATTCTGGTCTTTAGAGTGTAATAGCAAATAAAATTTCATGGTTTTTTTTGGCCTAGTTCAGTCTGTTTCTTGTTTTCCATGTTATCCAGCATCATCACCAGGCCCATTTTAGCAGTTATTTGCAGATATTAGCNGTCCACCAACATCCAGACCTTCTCTCAGGTAGAATTCATCTGAATGTTTGTTTTGGCCTTCGGCTCCTGAGACCATGACAACTTTCTTAAAATAAATATTTATTAAAAAAAAAAACTAATAAAATCAAAACTTTATTATTATTATTATTATTATTATTAATAATAATAATAATAATAATAATAATAATAATAATAATAATAATAATAATATATGATGATGATTGTAATAATTGGTCTAAAATAAAAGGATAAAATATTATAGTGCAAGAATTCCACATTGTGACAAATGGACGCTGGGTTTCAGGATAAAAACATGACATTTTGATATGAAAATAGAAAATTTGTTTCTGAATCTTTATTCAAACATGTTAAATGAGAACTAAATTTGATCAGACCTAATAAAAAACCCTCTGTCATAGTTTCAGAATTGATTCTGTAAATATTTCTGTGTACTTCAGATGCACAATAAGTGGAAATATGTGATAAAATCTTGTGCTTTTGTACGCTTCTCTTTATTGTAACCCCAACCCACCATCCTTTGAGCAGCTGGCTAAAGAGACGACCCCGGAGGATCCCGTTGTGAAGCCCATCGCCGCCCCTCGTTGGAGCATCGGTGTTGTGACGAGCAGCCCTTCTCCTCCAGCTGAGAGCGGTGAGTTACTCATATAAACAATGTGATAGGTGAGGAAGGTGCTCAAGGTCATAAATGCTTGGGGAGGCGTTCTTGCTTGGTTTTGTTCCTTGACACCTTTCTTTCAAGCACCTAGAATATAAAGCCTTTAATGGCTGTTTTGTTTTCTCTACATCTTTTTTTTATCTCCAGGAAAAAAGCCACAGAAGCCTCTGAGGACCTCTTTACCAAAATCACCTGAAAAAGAGCTTTTATCTGAAGGACGAGTGAAGGCTGGACCAAAAACAGCATTCACAGTCATCGAGGACCAAAGTGACGTTGAATCTGACGTAAAGAAAGCTAACTCCTCACAAACATGCACTAGATCTGTCACCGTATGCTGGAATATTCCTTCAGATCCTCCAGTCGCTGCTGTTTCTCCTGAATCTACCTTCTCCAAGTCCAAAAACCGTCACCAACCCATTCCACTTCCTCGGACAAAATTAAACAACCCTCCTTCAGAAGAAGAAGCCAGAGTTCAGACTTTAGTCAAACTAGGAGAAAACTTGGACAATTTCCCATTTGATTCCCAAGAGGTTTCCACTAATAAGCACTTACAGGAATTACTGGAGGTTCTTAGTAAAAGTGACGATTTTGAGGAGGACATTTTTATTGTTGACCAGTCAGACGAGTTACAGGACGAAGATGCTGATGGGAAGATGAGCAACAGTCAGAATTTCCGTGCCAGGATCCAGGCTTTTGAGAGCCAGGCCGATACCGAGGAGGGAAACGCATCTCAGTCAGGCACACCAAGCCTTCCAACAAGGAGGGCTTCCTACAGACCCCCAGTTGCTGCTAAACCATCTGCATCTTTTAGACGTCAAAGTTTAGACGACACCAACCAAAATGAGCCAACTTCACCAAACCCTCAAAACCCTTTCACAGGCTCTAAACCTCAACCCCCCGTAAAACCGGTGAGACAGGCCTTGAGAAATGAGCTAGAGGCTTTACACAGCAAAGGGAACGCATCAAACATCCCAAATCCTTTTGCCATGACCAGTTCTGATTTTTTGGATGGAGAGGAACCTTCACCGACACCACCCATCCCTCCGCTGAAACCTTTCAAAGAACCTCTTAAACCCAATCTGAATATAAACAACCACAACTCAGCCTCCATGTTCACAGATAACAACCATCTGGACAACCCATTCAGTGAGTAGCATTCATGATGCCACCGCTTCCGTGCTTTAGACTGGAGTTATGTTAGTTTATCTTGGTCTAACATAAAAAATAAAAACATTTTTGCTCAGATAACCTCCCGGTCAAACCTCAGTTTAACGGGGGTGACAGTGGAGTCTCCATCAACAGGCCAAGTATTGGAAAAAGACCAACCACTATCAGGGTTCCCAGCATGACAGGGTCAGGTGAGTCCTCTTAACTCAAAGCTGCCAGCACCACTATGACAGATTGTTATAAATGAATGCAAATTATACAAGTTATAAATGACCTCATAAGCTTTATATAATATGCTAAATACAGATTTCTCCTCAGTAGTGGATAACTTTCAAGACAGTGGTCCTCCTCTTCCTATTCAGAAGCCGGTGGGTCCTCTAAACCCTTCAGCGAGCTTCAAACAAATCACCAAGTCCTCAATGTCCCTTCAGGTAGGAGAACCTCAAATTAGCTACACTTTATCTGCGTATTTGTTGAAAACAAAAGGTGGATTTTTAAATGTTTTCCTCCAAATTTGAGTGATTTTTAATAATGAGGTCTGATTAAAAGCCCATTGGCGTCACCGTTTCTGCTTTTCTACAAACTGCTGTAGCTTCATGAAGGCATTGCTTGTGTTTGGGTCGCAGTAGTTTCTTTGCTTCAGTGCCAACACAGATTTATTTTTGCATTCATGAAAATCACAACGGGACCTAAATTATTTTTGCAGAACTCTTTCAGTGTCAGGCCAACACCATCGCTACCGCCTCGGTAAGGATTTGAACATTCAGCAAAGTTTAAGCTCAAATGTTCTAAAGGTTACTTAGCTCTTTAATGGTTTTGGACTTCAGGAAACCCACTATGGAAAAATCCCTCCCGCCCCGCCCTCCTCCAGCTAAAGCAGGCCCAGGAAGACCGCTCCCTCCGAACCTTCAGGCAACAGGTCAACCTCAGTCAAC
>SSNS01001226.1:0-21785 GCA_006937985.1 Aphyosemion australe
ACTTTACTTGAACCAACTGTTACTTTGATGTTTCTTTTATGTTTTTACACAATTGCAACAGAGGTTTCAGGATTTTTGGAGATTTTTCCACAGAATGTTCATCAGACAGCTGATGATGCCATACTACTGTCTAAAATATTAAAATCTTTACTTTCTCTCAAATCCCCTCAAAGTGCACATTGTGGGATTATTTGTGTATTAACTGACCTGGGTCATATGCTCCAGGGTTCTGTCTGACCTGTGAGAAACTAGTTAAAACTTGCTGGAATTGCCTTGATCTCATTCCACAGTCACTTATGTCAGGAGCAGACAACACATAACTCACTATCTGTTCATTTAGCATCAGCATGACACAGTTATACTGGACACATAGTCTTTTGGTTTCTAATCCAATCAGGGATTGCCATGATGGCAGCAGGCATGATGCCCCCACAGGGGTATATTAGATGTCAGCCATGTGGAGAAACTCTTTGGAGACCTCCAGAGAGTTGGGAATTCCTGTATTTGTGCTTGTACTATTTTCTCTGCTTTTTATATATAAACCAAGACAAAATTGAATCATTGCCTCATCATTTTCATTGAAGTATTGCTGTGCTAAAGTGAGTTGCCATAGTTGAAAAAGCTCAAAATCTGCCGAGCATCTCTCCCCTGTGAGGACAGAACCAGGAAGGTCGGGCCTGCAGCCAGCTACGAACCGGATCACGGATCAAAAACCAACAACACGCAAGTTTCCATAGACTTCCATTAAGGCACTTACACACACTAGCATCGGCTCTACACAGCCTAGTTAGGGTAATGAGTGTTCACGTCCAGGTAGCCCGGTAATTTTTCATGCGCAACCGGATGTATTTTCAGCCCTCTTCCCAAGGCGGTCTGCCTCGGGCTGAAACCGGTCTGACACACCCACTGCCAACTGATTGGTTGGCTTAAATTCATGCCTACTATTAGGGGGAGCCTCCGATTGGTATAGAATCAGCCAGCGGGGTCTTCCCGCATGCGCACTTCATTATCATTCACACACACACACACACACACACACACACACACACACACACACACACACACACACACACACAGGATGCAATATCAGAGTGTCCAAAAGCAACACTGCTAAGGCCACCTTTGTTTAATAAGTAAGACACCGCAAACTTCTCAGTGTACGCATACGTTTAATCTCAGGTTAATTGTTAACAGAGTTGAAGTTGGACAGCAGCTGTATGTGTTGGTACTCTCATTCCTCACCTAAACCAGGAATCTTTCTGCATGAATTTGTAAGATGTCCACAAGTGTTAGAGAAGTGCTTTTATTCAACATGGAATTAATAACTTCATAAATATCCCAATAGTGTGGCTCAAACATCATCCCTAAAATATTAATCTCAAGTTGAACAACATGCTTAGAGAAGAAAAACAAATGGAGGAAACAGGACGATCTGATGTTGTGGGGCAGCGTTTAGTTCACATCTGCTGAGAAATGACAGTAGCTTGTTTTCATTTTCATTCATTTTTCTGATTGAAAAGTAACAACGGAACATTTTTTAGAAGTTTCAGGTTTATGAGTTTGTTTTCAGGATCTTTTAGGAAGTTCCCTCACATCCTGTTATCTAACGCACAAAACAACTGGACCGCCTTATTTTATCTGCTGCCTAAAATAAAACAACACTCATTATTACAAGTGGGTAATTTTTGAAACAGCTGATCAGGAAAATGCTTCAAGAGCTTTTTCAGTAATCCTCCTAATAGCTGACGAGTGTTAGCTGTAGGATGCTAATACCAGATGATGTTTGTTGTCTAACTGCCAAGTGTTCTGAAATGTTGTTCATTTCTCTCCCGTCTGTCACTCATGTGAGTCCTGGACAGGAAACACTTTTACAATGTTGTGAAAACCAGAAAAAGGAAAGCATAATGAAACAGATCTGTACGGTTAAATGTGTAGATTTATTTTATTCTACCTTCACTTCTCATTTTCTGAAGGTTGGACAGAATTCCTTTTAATCTCCCCCAAGACTGGATCAGCGTGTCACCAAACCAGTTTTCTCCTGATCATTCTGAGAAATATCACATCTTCAGGCTCTGCTGGAGACCTGTCCTGCTGCTGAAATGCCTTCCTTCATTTTCCTGTTTTAGTGTCTGACGGTGCTTGTGATGTGGGGCTCACCGTGTTAAAGTTGGGGAAGAGGCTGAGGGGGGAGGATCCATTGAGTCTGAAGGGTAGGAGGTGTTTGAGGTCGAGCTGAGGCTGCAGAGGCCGTCCTGGGACTGGGAGGGAGGCGAGGAGGGGGTTGCCCTGGGCCGATGTACCTGTAGAACACAAAGAGATGAATGCTACGAGTTAGGAGGCTTTAGAAAAGGAAAAACACACGAGGGACTTTTCTGTGAAAGGAACACGCGCTCAGAGGAGATCAAAGGTAAAGACTCAGCCTGAACACAACGTAGAGCTGTTTGCAGACTAGTGTGTTTGGAGCTAGTTTTACTGGCCACCTAACAGACCTCTTATCCCTCAAGGACAAACACACACACACACACACGGACATAAACACATCATTTAATTACTGATTTATTGGCCAATGAAAGGCGGCTGCGCAAGTGGAAGACGGGAGATATCGGATTTCAAATGGAGCAGGGATGAAGAGATTTCTAATTTTCCACATGGCTGCCTTTCAGTGGACCGGGGCACTCAGCTGTGCGCAGGCACTTATTCCAGCACCGGGATCAATCATCAGTGTCAGCGGCGGGTCACCGCGGCCACCTCCAAGCACGCCGATCATTCAGCGCTCGTGCAACACAAGAGATGCTGTTGCACTTTCGTGTGGAACAACAAACACAAGAGAAGAAAATAAAAAATGTTTTCTAGCAAACAAAAACTCTTTTCAATGAATTAGACATGATTCTGTGCATAAAAAAGAAAAACAATAAATGTATTCAACAGGGTTTTTGTATAAGTAGGGTTATAATTAGCTATCTAATTACAACTAAGTATTATGTATAAGTAGTTATTATGTATAAATAGCTTTTTAGCTAAATTAAATACGTTTTCAATCTGAACCTTCACCTGACTGAGATCTTTGCTCTACACTGAAGTGCTCAGGATTGTTTTCTTTTTGATTCCTGCAGGTTATTTTCATGATTTCCTTTACCTGATAAATCTACTCATTCTCACCCAATATATATATATATATATATATATATATATATATATATATATATATGTATATATCTTCTTGCTTCACTTTTAGAAAAGTCTTTAATAAATTGTGCATCTTGTTTAATCTGAAAAACATTTCTGATTTTAACTTTAACATCAGTTCAAAACTCTGGACACGCTTTTATTTCTGCACAAGTTTCAGCTCAGAATCACCAATCTGGGAAAAATCCCATAAAAACCTGCGTCCTCATAAGAGGACAATGTCTTCTTATATATATTCACTATATTTTATTCTCTTCAAGTTGGACCTGGGACACTTGATTTAGATTTTTAGTTAATTATAGGCAATTTGTCACCAATGCTTTTTTAAACTTTGAACTACTATCATTTTTACATGTTTAGAATGTCCTGCTAATCTGAAATAGCGTGAAATAAACCCTCAGGAGGTTTAACTTAGAGTCTAATTTAACCCTCAAGTCGATGAGAAGTTCTCTAAAGTTGTTTTAGGCATTAGCATCATCTTTGGGTTTTATGAGCAGGATTTTCTTTTATGTGTGTTCATTCAAATCTTAGAAAGCAAAATAGAACTGTGGCAACTGATTCCTTCTGTGCTTCAAGAACCTGTCTCCTGAATATAAGGACAGCTGTGTGACTATGGTGTTAAGAAACAAAATCAGTTGTGAGAAATTTGTAATTGTTTTTTCCTGGATCTCCTGTTTATTATCTGCCTTCAAATTGACAAAATTTACAGAGAAAACAAAAAAAAACAAAGTAAAACAAAACAAAAACAGTAATCATCAAATGTGGTGCACCAGCTGTTGGTGTCGGGCAGAGTGTGAGGAGGGGAGCTGGGGGCACTAACCCCCAATTTACAGACGAATGAAAGCAAAGTGAGGCGAAAACAACATTATGGTATTCTGCATGCATTTATAAAACCCATAAGGACCATAACACACACGCACACGCACACACACACACACGCACACACACAAAGCAGTTCTAGAGTCCTAAGAATAACGTCATTTAAGAACAGGAGGACAGGAAAACAATCTAAGAGTCACAGGTGAGGGAAAGGAAGCGAGTCTTTAAGTGAGATTTAAACATTGAGATGGAGGGGGCTTGACGGATTTTGAGAGCATTCCACAGCTTTGGCGCACAAACCGAGAGCACTTTGTCACCACGAGTCTTACAACAAGATCTTGGGTCAGCTGACCTGAGTGAGCGTGGGGGGGGGGATCTGTGATATAAGAGGGAGCCAGTCCATGAAATGACTTAAAAACAATAAGCAGGATTTTAAAAGGGATGTGAAATTCAACTGGGAGCCAATGGAGGGATAAGACAGGGAAGATGGAGTGCCGTGGAGATCTGAAAACTTGCAGCAGCATTTTATACCCACTGCAGGCGGTGATGACTTATTGACGCCATAGAGGCAGGCGTTAGTTGAGGCAGGAAGTTACAAAAGCATGAATGAAGGTTTCAAGATGGTGCTTAC
Organism: Aphyosemion australe; assembly: GCA_006937985.1. NCBI lineage: Eukaryota > Metazoa > Chordata > Actinopteri > Cyprinodontiformes > Nothobranchiidae > Aphyosemion > Aphyosemion australe. The sequence continues at coordinate 4,637 of SSNS01001226.1, forward strand.
TGATTATAGATTTCAGTTTGGAAATACGTCTGAGTTGGAAAAAGCACAATTTTGAAGCCAAGAAAAGAATTTTTGCTTCAGCGTTTATGTCTGTACTCGATTACGGGAACGTTGTGTTCATGTTTGTTTCTTCTCAGCATTGCACAGGTTGGAGCTTTTCCATTTACAACAAATCTCAAAGATCTCACTCACCGCTGGGCTAAACCGCAGGTACACTGTGATTTATAACGTAACTCTTAGGATTCTACCAACAGCTCAGCTGAATTATATCAACCTGAACTCTCAGAGTCCTGATGGCCGTATCAGGATCCGGTCTTCAACATGCTGCTTTATCTGCCTGGAGCCAGTGGCAGAAGGACCTAAATCTTCAGGAGCTGCTCTCTGGACACTTTTAAAGGTTTTTAAAGCACTCGTGTTTATTTTTTACTGCTTTAATGCTTGTGATCATGACTCAAACCGCCTTTGTGCTGCTGTATTGGTATGGATCCTCTTCCATCTTTAATTACAGTGTTTGAGTGGTTCCTGCTTAGATAAAGATGAATAATAATAATAATAATAATAATAATAATAATGTATCTTTGACACCAATATGATGGTGTAATATGGCCAGTGTGTAGAAAAGAAAAAAGGAGGATAAGTTTGAATGTTGAGAAAAAGTCAAACCGAAGTTGTTCTCCTGAACCCAACTTTGTTCTGTTTTTACTTTTAATTTAATCTGAAGCTCTGGGTGTGTTTTTACTTAGCAAACTACAAAAAAAGGATGTTTTATTGAATGTGAGTTTCAGTCGTTTGGCTGCTCAGTGTCAACAGAGGAACATAAAGAACTGCCTTCATTCCTTCACAATAAGAGCCCAAAATTTACATCAAAACATCTGAAGCTTCTACAAACTGTACTAATAAACTGGATTATAATAACAAAAATGGAACAAGAACAGTTTGCTTTTGACTTTAATCTCATGTTTTTACTTATTTTCTCTCAGTGGCCCAAACACACCATCGGCTGGCCCCTGAGTTTATTTTGTTGGTGCCTACTGCTTTAAGAGATCAGTTCATCATCTGTTTACTTAAACAGTTTCATATTTACCAGAAGATAAAAAATCTATGAAATGACTATATGATCTATATAGTTTCAGAATAAAAAAGAAGACTTTCCATCGCATCTTTGTAAAAAAAAAAAGGTTCTGACAATCAAAGTTACAAAAGCATCATAAACAACAAAATAACTGAAGTTGTCAAAATAAAGCACAGCAGCATCTTAGCAGAGTTTGGTTTTGTAGATCTTCTGGTTTGTTTCAGCCTTTTAGTGGAGCTGCTTTTAGAATAGTTGTCAGGTTTGTGCTGGATGGTGACGTCTTCATGTGGTCCATGTGAAAGATGTGGATCCCTTCAGAAGCCTTGGCAGAATCTGCATTCAAGCTTGTGTGTGTGTGTGTGTGTGTGTGTGTGTGCGCGTGCGTGCGTGCGTGTGTCCGTGCATGTGTGTGTTTGTGCAGGGAGGGTGGGGGTCTGAAACACTGAAGCATATGCTCATGAGTGTGGAGATTGGGCCTTCCTTTGCTATGTGTGGGCTCTCTGAAGCTGTCTGTCTGACACCCAAGGCAGGGCAGCCTTCAGACACGTGGGCAGCAGCCGGCAGGGGATCGCTCCCACACACACATGCACACACAAACACAACGTGCACACAAAACACACTGAGAGGACTAGACTTCTCCTGGCACGGCCGTGAGAGGAAAAAGATGGGCTTGTAGGGAGGATGGTTATCAGCTGATAGTGCTTTCCCACCTCTCTGTGACTCCCCAGGCAGCTTATTAAATCAGGAGCTGGCTGTTTGCCTCTTTGGATGATAACGCTGCCACGGAGCTGGAATCCAGGCATGTACGCACGTGGAAGTGTGTGTGCTCGGCTCGCATGTACAAGGAGGGTATCAGGCACACACACAAAACTGCCTACACATCTCTGAAAACAAATAGCTCCCGGGCCATGGGGGAAGTCAATAAAAACACACACAGAGAGAGAGAGAGAGAGAGAGAGAGAGAGAGAGAGACAGAAAATCAAATAAGGTATAATTTTGCACTTGGCACATATTGTGCATGATTCTAGTGGGAGTACAGTTTAAAGCTCTCTCTGCATTTCTACATGAGTGAATGTGCATGGAGAGTAGATTTATTTCAGTCTGCTCCTTCTGCTCACCTCCTCCTTTTCAATCTGCATCCTTCCTGTCCGATTTAGAGAGTTGTGTTTGCATGTCCACAAACTTCTGCTACCGTATGTCGTATCTGACTGGAGTCACTGCTGCATTAAAGCTCAGATTTGTTTACGCCTCTGAATCGGGGGCCCAGAATCAAATGTCCAGCCTGTTTCTGGCTTTGCTCACAGATCTGACTGTCACAACTTCCCCAGGCTGCCCTCCTCTTCCTCTTCCTCCTCCACCCATCACGGCACCACATTCCTCCCTCTCATGACTCACCGGGCTCGGTTACACAACAACAGCCGTCACTTTGCATCTCCTCGGATGCAAGCATGCAAGTCAAACATTGATTTTTCAATTATTTTCTACATGTACATCTGAGGAATTGATGGATTCGACACAAACAAACTTCAGTCTTTCAACTGTATTTTTTTCTCATTATTTCAAGCTTTTGTTGATTTCTGACTAAATGGCTTTTCTCACATCTAAAAGCCGCCACATTGCCTCTCTCCACTGCAGATTCCTGCAGCTAAACAGCATGGGAAGAGAAAAACCTGCCTTTCTATTTGTGAGTCGACGTAATTATGCTGATTTGTTTCTGGCACAGCAGGGTCTGGGAGTTGAATGACTAGATTTCCACCTTCTATTCCTCCTATCTGCCTATCATTTCCCTCAAAATGAATTCACCAAAAATAAGAGCCAGATTAGGTAAGCTGTCGTCAAACTGACTAGATAATTGTTATCTTTTCTGTGCCTTGTTGGCCTCAGCTGGAGCCCAGAGAGCCTAAAGGACGACATGCTGCTGTCGATCCACAAAAACCAGCAAAACGTTGGCTGCAGTCTTAGTATGAGCCACACAACCAAAACACAAAACAGTTTCCTATAAAACACGATATGAGCAGTCAGGTTGCAGCCGAGGATTGGGACGTACAGTGTGAGAACATGACTCGTGAGATTTGCTCTGCAAGGATGTCGTACAGTTTGAGATGGAGAAGAATGCCACGACTGAAATAGTAGAACAGTGTACACCTGGCTTACAGCAATTCAAGCAGTTTTATTCTTAAAATGTCCAGTACCTTCCAGAATGAGCCGTTTCAGGGCTCTGTCACTTTAAGGAAACCAGCTGGAGCTGGCCACGCCCACTCATCCACCACTCAGGGTGCTATAAAAAGAGAAGCTCTAATATCTGGGAGGGGGTGAGAGGAGAGCTGCTGCTCCTCCTGCCTGCTGTGGTGAGAGGTGGTTCTATGCAAATTTCCCCGTTTGTGACATCACAAACAGAAACTTTTTGAAATGACTTGTTTTAGGCAAATAATTCCTAGACCGAAACACTAACAGAAAATGGATGGATGGGTTTTATTTCCTTTTCGAGTGTTTATAGAGGCAGTAGAGGCCCACATGGCAGCACAAAAGTATGCAAAAGGTGAGTTTTGCCTAATATGTCCCCTTTAAAAAGATTTACTTCCTAACAAGACATTATCTTAAGAAAGTTTGTAGTTTTAAGCTAAATTATTGAAAGCTTGTAAATGTTATTTTTTACTGTAAAGTGCACTTTCACCAGAGTGGCTTCCTCCCTATGAACCTGAAATTAAATGTGGCTTAAAGAATGTAAGGAACAGGAAATCTGAGAGATGTTTCATGCAAGATTATTGAACTCATAGATATTTATTAGCCTTAAGTTACAGTTATGCCACTCTGGTCTTATGCTTAATAGATGTGAACATTATGAATTAAACAGAGAGAAAATCTTGGTGACCAATGTGTGCACTTTGTGTCTCAGTTGCTGCTACATTTTATCTCAAGTGTATATAATTTATTATACATTACAGTCTAGTTATATGACAATAAAACAATAATAAAAGTACATCAAACTGGCACTTGCCACCTGCAGTATTTAGATTCTATACCAGAAAGCAGAAGACATGAAACATTTTTGATACAGCAGGTTTTTGAGGAATGAAGTCATCCTGTTTAAGAGGCAGAAATCTTACAAACATGGAGCCTGGTGTTTACGATACCATATCTGACAGTATGGAGTTAAAAATGAATGTGATGAGGAGTAGAGATAAAGATATTTGTTTAAATTATTCCAGCAGAGTTTTGACCATCGTGCATACCACATGTGAAGCTCAGCTGTGTCTGCCTGTGGAGTAACAGCTGGACCCTCATTATTGAGGCTCTGATCAGGAACTCAAACACAAATACTTTATTTTATGTTCATTTGACAAACTGCTTCTAATGAGGACAAGCACCATCCCTCCTTACTGCTCTGCTGCTGTTCTATAAATATAACCTGCAATTTAAGTCCCTTTTTTCAACTATATATATATATATAGACGTATACATATATGTATATGTCTATATATATATATATATATATATATATATAATCCTTCTGATTGCTGCTAAGTTCTGATTTGAGCATCACACATTCCAGCTGTGCCCACCTGCTGATAAGCAGTCGGACTGTCAGTTAGATTTCCATCACCGGGCCTCTGATCCGCTCATCCAGCTGTGATAATGAATACCTAAACATCAACACTTTAAAGTGTTGAGCAGGAGTTTGCAGATCAGTGGAACGACGAGAGCTTAGTGCACACGCAGCATGAACACAATCACCGTACGGATGAGTCGTCATTTCCCAAATACTTTTCACAAATTTACTTTAGATGATGTTTCGCTCGGTCCTCGTCTGCCAGACAGAGATATCATAAAGCTGAGTCATGACAGGAGCGCTCAGATCACAACACAATGTTCCCAACGTGCTTCTACCACACTGGCTTCCCCACACTCTCAGCTGCCCGGCAAACTTTCCAGCAGCTCAGCCTTGTTTCAGGACACAGGCTGATGGGACTGGGTCTGACAGCGCCAGAAGTGACTGAAACTACAACTCTGCTCATTCTCAACTGGAGCAAAACCAACAGAGAAGCCTTCAGAGGGAGGTATGAAATAACAAACCATGATCTGATGTATATCAAAGATGCTGCTTCAGATTGTAAATCAACCCTATGGTGGATTTGGAGGCTCCTGGGCATCTAAAGGTTGTGGGATGTCCAAATGGACTCTCCTAATGAAGAGGTAAAAATCACTCTTAGTCAGTTAAGTTGCAAAATGATCGGCAGAGAGTGAAAAGGCTGTGAGAAGAATTACCGCAGACAGAAATCAATATCTAGAAAAAGATGGAGGTTGATGCCATCTTGGTAAGCCAACCTATACATGTAAATATACCTGCAGAGCAAAGTCGTATTGCTATTGCTATGGTTGGTCTAGATTTCTAGACTAGGTTGATGCAGCTACTATAAGAAAAATTCCAACATCAACTTTATTAAAATTCAATCTAAGGCTGGGAATATACTTGCTTTTTAACCTTGTGAAAAGTGAATAAAAAAAACTTTTCTTCTTCTACCTCTTCTAAAGAGAACCAAGATCAACAGCAATGTTAAAGCTGCTGCCAGTGACTCATTAAGGTCACCGTGGTAACCATGTTTGGGAAAGATTTGAAATTTTCCAGCAATTCAAAAGTTAGAATAACTTCATCAACAGTCAGTCTAACATTCTGTAGAAAAATCTCCTGAAAAAACAAAACTTAATCTGGGATTATGTAAAAAAACATCAAAGATGTAAAAATGTTATTTCAGTCATCTATGGTCTAACCCTCTCTGATAAATTTTGTGTCATGTTGAGCATGTTGGCCATCCACCAAAAGTCATAACACCGCGTTACTGGTTGAACTTCAGGTTTTGTTGTGTAATTTCCTTTTTCAAAGCTGCAGATCGTGAAAAACGACGACAACAATCATCACAGAATTATGATCAGAATAGAAGTGTGATTTGTGTTTATGCATCCAGACTTTAACTGTATTTATTCAATCGTTTGACTTATTCAGAGAACAGATCGCCTGTCCAGTACAGTGTCAAATCAAGGACCAGAGTTGTGCCTGAACAAGTTAATTGACGGATTGTTCGCGAACTCGTTCATACGGTTTGTGAACATGAAATGAACTCGCTCGTAGTTTGTCTGATGAACATTAAAGTGAGCGCGTTCATTCTGGCGTGTGTGAACAGGTTTACGAACGGTGCTCTCTCGCAGATTTCCATGTAGCAAAAGCTGATGGCTAAAAACAACCTGTTAAACATAGACATTATAAAATGTAGATGCCACAAAAGCCACCGCCATAGGCAGTAACGTTAGATGTGGCATCTATTCTTTAATGTCTATGCTGTTAACAATGGACGTCATGGTGCGTTCCATTTATCTGGGAAGCAAAAACAACTACATGTAACATTGATATTAGACACACCCTTCATCATCATATAGCACTTTGAACGATCCAAAGGATACACAAATTGCTGAACACTGCACACATAAAAACATTTACAAATAACAGCACTTAGGAGTGGTCACTAAAAACTCTACACACAGCATTACTAAAACATGGCATCACTGTTTACTGTCCGTTCTGCATAAAGGCTAATGTGTAAAAATGAGTCTTAAGCCTGTTTTTAAACACCTAAACTGAGGGAGTCATTCTAATGGTCAACGGCAAAGCTTTCCACAGCCTTGGGCCCGCAATCACAAAAGCTCGGTCCCCTCTCAATTTCTTTTTAGCTGTCGGAGCGACCAACAGAAGCTGATTAGTCAACCAAAGTTTGCAAAAAGTCTCCTACAGGCACAGCAGCTCAGACAACTATGATGGAGTCACTCCATGCAGTGTTTAAAAAATGAATAAAAGAATTTTAAGATTGATTCTATACCAAACAGGGAGCCAGTGCAACCTAGCTGTGCTCTCTCCTCTTGGTACCTGTTAAGAATCTAGCTGCAGCATTCTGGACCATCTGAAGCCTGACTTATCCCTACAAGCAGGGAATTACAGTGGTCCACATATGAGGTCACAAATGCATGGATGACAGTTTCCAGATGAGCCCTCAATAGAACAGATCTAATCTTAGAGGTGCGCCTCAAGTGAAAAAAACAAGACCTGACGGTGTGTTTTTCTAGAGTGAGACCATCATCCATTTTTACTCTCAGATAAGTTATGACCTCCTTCCTAAATGGGGCCAGTGATGTCAACTCGGGAGCCATAGAATTGTCACATCTCACATTTGGGCTGAAGAGAATAACCTCAGTTTTGTTATTATTAAGCTTCAGGAAACTGAGAGCCAACCAAGGTTTAACATCCAATAAACAGTCCAAATATGGCTGGACTGAAGTTGCTGTGCCACACTTCGGGTGAACATAAACCTGGCAATCATCTGCATATAGATGAACAGATCTTGTGTTTACATAGCAGCGTGCCCAATGGCAGCAAATAGACAGAAAACAGAAGAGGGCTAAGAATAGATACCTGTGGCACTCCTTAGTCCAGGTAAGCGTTGGCAGATGACACATCTCCTATTCTCACACAAAACATAAACCCGTTTCCACCGCAGCTACTGTTGTTGTTACGAGGAGCTGTTAGAACCTCAGAGTCTGAGTTTTCCAAGTGGGAGATCTGACTTCGGGGGGCATCTAGTTGATTTTTTCTACTCAGAAGTTGGAATTTCTGATTATAAAGTACAAATGGAATGCACCATTAATACGGTTGAAACATAAAATCTGGAAACATTAGAGTCGATTATTTTACTTTAGTTTGGGTTTGTTGAACAAGGACAGTACAAAAGACAATGTTAGAGCAATGCAACCGTTGTTTTTATACAGAGGTTTTCTAGCCAGAGGCTAATTTGCAACCCTAGTCCTTGGTTGGACTTTTAATTGGAAAATGCCAGTATTCTGAGGGTGATACCTCGGAGCAACATACTGAAAAGAGGAACTATGAACTAGTTTGGAACTGTGAACTATGAGCTGAACTAGTTCATATATACAACGAACTTTCCCAACACTGTCAAGGACACGTGAGGAAAAACGTAGCATCAGAAAAAACCTTCAACAAGCATGTTTTTGAACGCACAAAATGTTTTACTGAGCTCTTTTATTCCTTCATCCACAACCATTCATCCCTCTCTTCTGAGCTCCTCCACCTTTCAAATAAACTACAAGATCTGAATTTAAAATAAGACAAATTCACCACAAGTTAACGAGTTCAGGAATCAAAAAGGAATTTTAATTAGCCTCCAATAAACTGGTAGAATCATTTCATGCTGAAACTTGCAGCATTATTCAGAATATGAGCAGAATGCTTCAGATAAATAAATGGACAGAGATGAATTTAGTTTGACCTTTCAGCTGTTTAACATCTCCAACCCTTTTTACCACCACTCTTTCACAAAACTAATAGACATGTTTTCTGTTTTCCATTATTCCTCTAACATCAAGCCTTTTAAAGCTGCTTACCTGAATAGTTATTTTTTCAGGATCCTGCTCTGTTCTGTGTACTGAAGTGAGTATGCAGCAGGCAGATGAAGTATATAAATACGTTCAATAAATATTTGAACAGTACAGATCGCCCACTCTAGTTTGCTTGATGTCAAACAGTCAGGTGTTTGTTCACGATGAGAACACAAATGTGTTTTGTTTCCTCTTCTGTGTCTGCACGATGAGGAGAAACCTCCAGAACTCTACATCTTCAGGGATGCTTCAAGCTGAGAAACATGAGCTGATGTCTAATAAGCCTATGAAGGAGCTCTTAGAGGATTAGTTTTAATCTCAGCATGGTCTCTTCATGTCTGATACAATCTCCTCTCTGAAATAAAATCCCCCGTATGTAGTTGGCCTCCTTTTTTCCTCTGATAGCCAAAGGTGCCAAGCTGCTCTGTGTGGCCTGATTATATGCAAGGCTAAGCACAGTTTGACCCATGACTGAAAATGGAGCACACTCAAAATGACTCCAAGATGGGTTTTTTACATGCAGCTGAAGTTTTGAGAATGATCCAAATTTTAATGACCAATTTTGCACCAACCACAGCCCAGACCTGTAAACTAGACTTTAGGAGGATGACCTGGTGTCATGAAGGGCAGCAAAGAAGCTTCTCTCCAAGAAAACCATCAGTGAGAGACTGATTTTCTGCTAAAGGTTCAGGTTGCTGCTGAACAATGACACATCCCCACGTCAGAAGGCTCAGATCAGAACTAATCGACTCTGGGAATCAAAGCATTTAGGCTCCAAGTCCAGGAAACTTCCAGGATCCTAATCCCATTGAGAACATGTGGTCAATCTTCAAGAGGCGGGTTGACAAATAGAAACAATCAGACAGGATTCGATCCAGACGTTGACTGACGGCAGTTCACTCCAAAAGTAGAATTTTTCTGTGAGCACCTTCAGTGCTAGTAAAACCATTGGAAACTCAGAAATTACTTGTAATTCTACTTCAGTGACCGTAGAAACATCTGACCAAAAGCAGCTGCACACTTTGTTATTCTCCAAACTTTAGTCAACAGGTGTGTGTTTGCAGATTGTGAGTCAGCTGAGCCTACTGCTCTGCCACCTGAAATCATCTACCTTTTGGATCCATCACTGGTCTGGTCTGGCTGCTCAGGAAATTTCTTTCATGATGTTTTCACAATTTATAACCCTTTAATCATACGTGGGCTGAACCGGACAGCAACACAGGTTGTGTCAGGGGTAATTTTAGAGATTTAAAGTGTTACCTTCAACCTTTTAAAGTAGCCTCACTGAAGTGCTTGAAAATGCAGTTTCAACCCTTGAATGTTGTTTGGGGCTTTAAAATGATTGTATTCTCACTTCTTTCTTTGAAATTTCTTTTTCTTTTTTTCCTTGCTTCATTCTGAACGCATTAAATTTCAACACATCAAATACCGGAAAGAAAAACATGGTCAAAACATAAAATTTCCAACAAGATGATCGGTAAATCGAAACAGGAAGAAGCAATGGCTATCCAGTCCTGTTCTAACTTCCTAACTGAAATGAACAGTAATTCTTGTAATTACAATATAAATACATCTATACTGTCTGCGTATGCATGCTTACCCATGCAATTGTCAATCTTTGCCTTTACAAGTTGTTTTAGTTTTACTTTTGTTGCTTTTTTAAAAAAAGTTTTGCTTTTAATCTTTTTAAGTTTTTCACCAAATAAAAAAAAAAAGTTTCCAGTTAATAGGCTGCAAATCAAAGGTTAAAACGTGATCAAATATAGTCACCCACTCTGTTTACGGATTCTCTTGTTTTTAGGATATACACTTGCCGCTGTAGAGCAACTTTTATATTCACAATCTAACTGCAGAGAAGCTTTCAGCAGCACGTTTGCGTCTACAGCATTTGGCTCAGCTGAGAGTAGAGGCGGATCTGTAGCAGGACTTGGTGGAGATGCTTCTTCTCTCGGGGTAAGTCTATAACGAGTTCTGTCAGGCAAGCAGTGAGCAGCGTGTTGCTACCGAACCCAACCTGAGCAGAGGCGAGGCCCATCTGTCAAGCAGAGACGATAAGCCTGGAGCCATCCAGAAACAAATTGCTCTGCCTCCCTACTGTGAAGCCCTACCAGGCAGCCGGCTGCAGGCGGGAAATAGAGATGCTGCCGATTCCTGGTGCTGCACAGGAAAAAGGACGGATCAAACATATCAATCTATGCAGATGGTGCCGATGAGCAGCCCCTGCTCTAAAGCAGCAGCTGAACTTCAATGTAATAAAATGGGAAAATGTAGGTTAAAAACTAGTAATGCCTAAATTAATTATTATCATGCAATGCAAAGTACTCATAGTGTACAAATACCTTAAATATCATTAGTAATGTTTAGAAAACTGTTTATTTTAGTGGAGAAGATGCAGATTGAATAGAATAGACTTTATTGATCCCACAGTGGGGAAATTCACAGGCAGGAAACAATAGTCCTTATAATAGTTCAATAATAACCTCATTATTATTATTTGTCACTTAAAATGAATTCATTTCTTTAATGCTTACAAATGATTCATTTCAAAATCAGCTATTAACCCTTCATAATTAGTTAAAAACTAGGGACTGTAAAACTTTTACTTTCAACTGAACTTTCAAACCACAGACTAAAAACATGACAAAAAACAAACCATGAATGGTATCAGTGATGGAGTTATCAAAATGTCTCTAAACCTTCTTAAGGATTCCAAGTTTTCTCTCATGTCACAATGCCACAATGTTGTATCACTGGATGTATAAGAAGATGTGTGAAGATGTGTACGGCAAAAGTCCTCTCAAAATAGTCATTGTGGGCTTTGAGAACAGGTTTGAACCTTTCTCGATTACTTATCAGTTTAGTTTATGTCAGTTGGAAAGTGTGTGAGGTGTGAGACAACGTGAGACAATGTTAGACGGGTACACTCTGAACATGATAAATCATGAATTACCTACACTTGTATAGCGCCATTCTGAGTCAGAGGACTCCAAAGCACTTTACACTGTAGTGAATCATTCATCCATTCACACACACACACACACGCACACACACACACACCTTCTTGCATGCATACATGCACACACAGACACACAAAGACACGCACACACACACACACATGCAAAAGCAAAGAACTCTCACAAGATCTTTGTAATCTTATCGTTGAAAAGCATTCTGATGGGAATGGTTATAGGAGCATTTCCAGAACGCTCACTGTTCTTGTGAGCACTGTGGAGGCCATTATCCAGAAATGGAAGAGCATCAGTTCACCATAAACCAGCCATGATCAGATGCTCCATGTAAGATTCCTGTCTGAGGAGTCTAAAGAATAATCAGGAGAGTTCTCCAAGAGCCAACAACCACTCGAACAGAACTTCAGGAAGACCTTGCATCAACGGGTACTTTTGTTTCAGAGAAAACTATAAACAATGCACTGAACCACCATGACATTCATGCAAGACTCCATTGCTAAACAAAAAACATGCTGAGACTGGGTTAAAGTTTAGCATTTGGAGAAGCCTGTTACTGGGAGACTATGGTCAGATGCTTATGGCTCTACAGAAACTCATACATCTATTAACTTTAATGTAATGATGACTTTTAGCCTGAATTCCTTTGCTGCAAAACCTTTTTAAAGGCTCAGAGGATTGGGGCAGATACAGCGTTAGCATCAATAACATTACCAGAGGATGAAAGTTTTTCTAATTCACATAACATGTCTCTGAAGTGTCGTATGTACTAATCATTGTGATTCATACAGGAACTCTGAACATTTTCTCATAGTTTTGTCTCAGACTAGTTGCTGACGATCACAGTGAAACACTGGCTTTTACTATACCTGACAACAAACATGGCCTCTTCATTGTTATCATATCTTCTTGCACCGCCGTGCCTTAAAAGTAAATTGACTGAATATATAAATTCCAACCTGTGCCTCACACACACACACACGTGAAAAAGTTGAAGTGCTGCAGGATTGACAGGAACTCTGATGAGGTTCATTTCCGCAGCAAATTGAGTAATTTGTGTAAGTGGCACTAAGTACAACATGGTTTTTTACATGAATAAATATCAGGGTGGTCAGCCAAGCATCACGCAGCCATCATGCTGACTACGACAACTCATTATAAATTGATTAGATATGCTAGGTGAGCCGGGCCGGCCGGATCTTCCAAGGAGAAAATAAACACAAGATAGAGGTTGGCTTCTAAATTTACCTCCTCGGCTGATGAGACGACAGCAGCAAGAGAATTAAAACACTCACCCAGACAGCGAGGTGGTTTTGATGCTGCTACAGGATGAACAGGAAGTGGAATTTGGAGGTAAACTGTGTAAGACTGTTTTCACTTGAATTTCTCCTGAGCCGAGCAGGGGCTGACGTGCAGAGGACAAAGGCTCAGCGTACTTAATGGTGCAGTTACAGCTGCAAATTGTGAGATTTGTAGGATCTGCAGGCAAGAACTTCCTTTTATTGAATAGAAATGACAACAACAAACTGCTTGCTGAGAGTCTTTCTCTACACCACTTGTGCATTATTACATCCACTGTTATGCAAAACAGCTTCTGCTAAACACGTCAGATTTGTGCCGAGTATAGAAACGCTTCCAGAACGGACTCATTGTTGGCCATCAAATGGTCTAAATTCATTTCATTCATTTGTTTTCACTCCTCCAGTTTGTTTCTTATAAAAAACAGTTCATATCCGCATTTGGAAGTGTGTCCACAGCCAATTAAAACTCCCACTGGAGATGTGTGCTAGCTATTAAAAGACAAAGCTTTTCTGTTCCAAGTCTATTGTGTCTTTTTACACTTTGCTTCCTCAGTGAAGTAGGGCTGAACACTTAATTGAATCTGTATTTCAAGTTTGTCTCCAAACAATCAACTGTGTAATAGACAAAATAAATACCACATTAATACAATTATTTTTATATATTTCTTTTCAGACATGATTCATATTTAGTCATGATTTCTGAATCCTGTTCCAGAGCAGCAGGTCATAACCAGACCGGATCTGTCAGCTGTTATTTTCTCAATCAAATAAAATCTCATTATTCCTTCTTTTTCATTCAATTTAAACTGTCAACACTGCATGTGTCAAACAGGAAGTTGGATCAGTTCCAAAATACTTCTTTCCTGGGATAGAAAATATTATATGAAAAACAGTGTTTGTTTCAGTTTTTCTGATTTAGGCTGGAAATTTACTTGCTGTTTAACCTGGCTTAGACGCAGGCAGCAGGCTGCTTCTAGCTCACATACTGCTGCGCTGCACGTAGTACTGGAGGATTCCACTAGGGGGTACAGTACAGAACTCTGACCGATTCATTTGGGTACAAACATGATGAGTTCTTAACCAGACACAGTGTTCACCATAGACATGTATATAAACAGTAGATGGCAAAAGTGGGAGTCGAGGGCGTAGCTAAACAGCAGCCATCTTACTTCAGACAGCAGACGCTCCACTCTCAATGGTAGCAGAGGGAAGGTGAGTGAACAACTTAAACAAAAACACTCTTAACTCGATTAAATATGAACGGATTTACAAGCGGGTTGCCGAATTACAAACCTTATAACACATAGGCTTGAGACGACATACTTGCACATTTTTAAATTAATGGGCCAAATCCGTCATATTTCACAGCCACATCTGTGGCGTTTATAAAAAAAATCTAACCGTTTGAAAATTGGTTGAAAATTGAGCAAGTTAGAGTTATTTAAATAGTACATGCTGTCAGGATCAGTTCCTTCTCCCTCAGATGTGTTGTCCTGTCTCCCCTCGTTAAGTGTTTATTGGACTCACCTGCCCCTTGTTATCCTACCCACCTGATTACCCTCATGTATTTAAACCCTCTGTTTTTATTTATTCTTTATTTAACCAGGAAGGTCCCATTGAGATTAAAAACCTCATTTTCAAGGGAGTCCTGGCCAAGAGGCATCTGTTTGTCCTGGTCTGTGTCAGATCCTGGTCTTGTCTACCTGTTGTATCGCTACCTACCATTATTCATATTAAACAGTTCTTTTGTCTGCCTCCTGTTCACCTGCATTTGGGTCCTACAACAACCACCACATGACACATGCACCATTAACGCCAATGTTACGAAAGGGGGCAGCTGTCCGAAGTAAGATGGCCGCCATGTTGCTACGTCGCACTCAATTGGTGAACAGCGTGAGTGAGCCATGAAGTGTTTATATACATGTCTATGGTGTTGACCACAGACATCGTGTACGTAGACCAGGGGTGGGGAATACTGGTCCTGGAGGGCCGCTATCCCGCAGGTTTTGTGGTTTATCTGCTCAAACACACTTGATTCAGTGCTTGAATCACCTGTGCAGCAACTCATCAAGCTCTGCAGAAGCCTGCTAATCACCTGCTAATTGAAATCAGGTGTGTTGAAGCAGGGTTACAACCAAAACTTGCAGGATACCGGCCCTCCAGGACCAGGGTTCCCCACCCCTGACGTAGACACTCCGTGAACTGGCACTGCCTATTCCAGCTGCCGTAGTGGCCGGTCACCATCTTGGATGGGTCTCCATTCTCCCCCAGTGCATTTATTTCTACTGAGGAAGGTGCTCACCCAACTAAAAAACACATTTTATCAAACTTTTTCACAAAGTCAGACAATTAGTATGATATAATTAAACAAAACATTTAAAAAAAATATATATAAAATCCCATCAGGTAGGCTAGAAAAGTCAATAGTAGTCCCACGTGATCTGTATTCAATAGTACGCCGGTTGTTGCAACCGTAGGCTGCATGAAAACTGGAATAGTTGCCCACTCTGCATTGACTCCAGTTGGGTTTGGAGAGTGATGGACCCATCCAATATGGCGGTGATGCTGTTATGCTCTCCAGCACCCATAGGGGCGTCTACGTATTCATGTCTATGGTGTTGACAAGGTTGAGTATGTCTCGCTTGTTTTGCCAATGAGACACACTCCCCCTACTGGTTAATCACATATTGCAGCTTGGGAATGCGTGACGGGTAATTTCAGAGGAGGCGTACAAACAACGCTTCAGACAAACACAAGTAAGCTAGCTGAACATCACACTATAGCAATGGTTTTGTGGTGTCAGAGTAATTTACAAGTAGAAGGCAACTATAGTATCGGACCAATACCTGATGCTTGATATCTAAGCATCCTGCTATCATTTTATTTATGACCCCTCCACCCCCCACCCCCATTGGCGCAAAGTGCAGTGATAATTATTTATATGTTTTATTTCCAAGCACTGAGATTCCTGAAGAAACTCTAGAAAACTCCATTCCAGAAATATTTCGTGAGCACTGACTGGACGTCATAGGGGGGCAGCAGTAGCTCAGGAGGTTGAGCGAGTTGTCCAGCAGTAGGAGGGTTGTAGGATCGATCCCAGCTCCCTGCAGAGAATTCTGCTGTTGTGTCCTTGGGCAAGACACTTAACCTACCTTGCCTGCTGGTGGTGGTCGGACGGACTGTTTGTGCGTGTTCTCAGCAGTCTCGCCTCTGTCAGTGTGCCCCAGGGCAACTGTGGCTACAATGTAGCTCATCACCACCAGGGTGTGAATGATACAGTGTAGTGTACAGCGCTTTGGGGTTTCTGACTCAGAAAGGCACCATTTCATTTATCATTCATCCACATTTGACTTCCAGACTCTGAGTAAAACTTCGGAGGATGTTCATTCAAAAAAATGCAACTTGTTTTTTAAAGAAAAAGAAGAAGAATGTATTTATATAGTGCCTTTCAAGATAAAAAAATCACAGCACAACAAAATAAAATTTAATTCAAATCAAACTGAAAACGATAGAAACACCAGCAGGAATAGAAGTCAACACGTGGTTAAACCTTTGTAAAGTGAGCACAGATCATAATATACAATCTAGTGCGCCCTGCAGAGTGATGCTTTCTGTGTTCAAGGTGACACTACTCTTATTTAGACTAGCTGCAGCACTCTCCTCAGAGTTGAAGAGAAATAAAATCAGTGTGCTTCCCAACTCAACAAGTAATCACATTAAAACGCTTTATATCAACCACAATAATCACTTGTCAGAGCGTGTGTGGAGCGCCATGAGTGCAAACGAGCTGAACGTGACGTGTAGCCAATCACAAACAGTCCACAAACTATCGCCAATGCCTCCTCCTCATTTGCCATGTTTGTTTACTCCAAAGTCACGTTTGACATCGAGAGGTTTTGTGAGTCTTCCTGTTTGACCAGGGAATGTTTGTGAGTGAAATCAGTTTGTGAGTGTTGTCTTTGCTGCTGTGCTGCACACCACACACGATAGGACCAAGACGTCTTTATCACTACAAGTTTTAAAGGTCTTCCAACTATTTTAAAATCTTGCTGTGTGAACCAGCACTGAGCTGACGGAACACAGAGGAGATTTTGACTCTTTTTTCCCATATCGCACATTAAGACTAGAAAAAAGCTGATATTTGCCAAATTCTGAAAGATCCATGTTGACTGAAATCAGGTAAAATCTATTAAACCCTTTGAACCAGGTAGCCAAGTGACAGGTCTGTTCAAAGATATGCTGATTTGAAAAAACAATTACCCCCTAACGCTTTTTAAAATGCCCCCACTCTCAATCAGCCATGGCCTTGGGAATTGAACTTGCTAATTTTGCCCAACCTGAGCTGTAATTGTTTCAAATTAGCCTCATGC